>CM031860.1:41093527-41225408 GCA_018697195.1 Certhia americana | reverse complement strand
CACGGAGGGTGCGGGTCCGCGCCCACGGCGACACCGGCACCGGCACCGGCCCGGGGCGGGGCGGGTTCCGCGGCCTCGCAGCCCGGAGCGGGCGGGGCAGCATCGCCGCTGCGCGAACGAGAGACGGGGCGAAAAGCGCTCCCCAGACCGGCACAACAGATTTTCCGTAGCCTTCCCTCCTCAGGTTCTCAATCGCCTGCGGTCAAGTGTGCGTTTGCCAGGGCACAGCCCCCGCAGCCGTGCCGCGCTGCCCCGGACTGCGGCGGGAGCGGCGAGCACCAGCCCCGGCTCCCACCCCGCTCCCCGGTGCCTCATTGGCATTCCCTTCCCCACTTGCCCATTGGCACAGTCTAATTGGAATGCAGAGAGAAGAAAAGTCTATCATTTAACGTGAGCTCAGGATGCAGGCAGACAAGGAAACAAACCTCGCTTGTATTTTTTTTTTCTTTTTTTCCCCCTCAAATTGCATTACTTTCTGTTGTATTGTCTTTTAAAGCACGTTGCCCTCCTTTCGTGTATGCAGTCCTTCTCTGGTAGTAACTGGATCGCTGCTGGGATTCTTTCCCATTGATTGCAGATTTTCCAGTACAAGTAGAACAGGACAGACTTGATAATTAAAGATAAGGGTTTATATTTAGGGTATCCTCATTTTGCATTGTTAACTCGGAAATAATTAAATAACGCTGGCAAAAATATTTCAGCTTTTTTCTTTCTTTTTAAACCAATCCTCATCTCCTTTCCTTTCAATCTCTTAACTGCCCAAAGCACCATCTAATTTATCCTCTCTTAATGTCACTGGCCTGCTTATTGTGTTTAACTGAAATTATTCTGATGAAGTTTGGTCTTGAATCAATACCAGTTCCAAAATGAACATGTGAAATAGGACACAGACATGGAAGGAGGGGGGGGGGGGAGACGGGGGGGGGGGGGGCGGGGTGTGGAGGGGGCGGGGAGGGAAATAGGCTGGAAGAAGAAAGAAGCAGCAAAAAAGAAGAAAAAAATTCTTAGGTTACCTATAGATTTGGTGTGTTCTGCTTCCAAACTCTTTCAGTTTGCAATTGGAGGTGTCCTTGTTTCCTTCTACTTTAGTGGTTTAATGACTCCACAGTAGAGGATGAGAAACAAAAGAAGAAAGAAAAACACGGGCTATCAAGACAATTTGTTCCTTCCAAGTATGAGAGATTTTGTAACTTGGAGTAAGGCTGAGAAGAGAGAGGGAATAAGCTGAATGGCTTTGTTTTAGAATAACTAGTAAAATGACAGCCCAAACTTTGGAATATGACAAAGATAAGGGCACAGGTGCAAAAAACAAAATCTGAAAAACACTGCTTCAGCAGCCATCTAATCCTGGCTGTGTCTAAGACACAAGACCCTCATCTTTCCTTGTCCAGATGTGAAAATGTGCTCTGTTCATTGTCAGTTAGGTATCCATGGTCGATCTATAATCAATTAACAACTGATACTAGATGCAGAATAAACCCTCACAGTAAAGAAAACTAGTTTTTTCTTGTCCTAAGAAAGAGTGACTTCAGAGATATCAAAATGGAGGAAAAAAAAAGAATCACTGAAAGTGAAGAGTCTTCATTATTTATTCTTATATTAAACACATTAGGTAATCCAAGCAGAATGATTTTTTTGCCACAGGTATTCATGGCATTCCTTCTCAAAACACATTTCCAGTAATAATAATACTGAAGCTACAATCTAATTTTCATATGTAAGTTGCATCAAAAAATAGAAAAACACATTCATTAGAGAAAGCAGTCACAGTGGCTCTTTGTTGCTGTGATAGCATATTGTCATTCTTCAAAGGCCACATGGGGTAGGTATGCTTTTATAATGAGCTTGTGCTCATAGACTTTCCCAATAAAAATGTGCTGGGTTTTAGGCTCTAATCATAATTATTACCCATGATGTTCTTTGAGATTTACCATAGCTTCATGCACTGAAGTTACGCTTCAGAGCTGAAATTTTTAAATAACCCCTCATACCCATTTTAAACAAGTTGGACAGCCCTGTCAGGCATCCCATATCACAGGATAGCTGAGTACAGGGACAAACTACTGTGGCAACATGAAAAATCAGAGGCAGTATAATCACTAATAGAGAGAAGGGTTTTTCTGCTAGGCTTACATATTTACAACCTGTGTTGCCGGTGAACTGGAAAGTGTTTGGGGGGAGAACTGTGGTATTGTTTTGTTGGGTTACATGCAAGTATTGCTCAAAAATGCTAAATGTGTCAGCTCCGGTGGCTAGAAAGTGTGTTTGAGCCCCCTCAGGTGCACAGTCAGTGGGGAACCCTTCTTCACTTCTGCGTTATTATTTGTGGTATGGTATTGAATGCTGTCCTTCATTATTGAATTTCAATTAACTCTAAGTGATATGTGGCCTCCAACACATCACTTGGGTTTGTGAGACTCTTGAGTCCTGATGCAAGCACCCTGGAAGGTGGGGAGTCATGCCCTTGGTTTGAATAGGACTTGAAATAGTCCATAGAAAGGCAGCAGGTCTACAAATTGTTACTTTCAAAGTATAAATAAAATATTTTACTTAAAAGGTTTTATTTCTTTTGTGCTATATTTGCTGCAATATATAAATAGAATTCAATCCCTATTTTGATTTTTAAAAAAATCTTAAAAACAAACAAAGGACCTTACAATCTTATTATCCCCCTTGCCAAGGTTCTCAAAACTCTGGACAGGCTGATAAATGATGTTTCAGAATTCTTTTGTGAGACTGGAATGACTTCCTCTGTGAACATAAATTGAATAGAAAAGTAGGTATGTGACATTTCATAAGCACTTCTTAGAGTTTAGAGGTAATAGAAACACAAGAGAGGTTAAGCCAAGGCCTAGTCGTTATCCAGACTGCAAAACACTAGATTGAATGCTTCCTTTAAAATTGTGCTTAAAAGAATATGACAGAGTTACACTATCCTTCAGACACAATAAATTACTCAAAACCAATACCTCTGATTTGTAGCCACTAGGGAGGTTGCAGTAATCATTTTCTGTCATGGACGTAATCAAATAATGCAAAACAGAACTTAACACATAATTCTGATCTGGGTACATTCTGCAGTATAGCATTTCCAGAAAAAATTTGGCAGATTGAGGTAATCAGCATTTACTTTGTACTGCTTGAGAATAATCCCCACACTTATATCTAGGCCAGCAACTCTGAGCTGTAAGGATATGAACAATAATCACTGAAGTTAAATGAAGTGATGCATATGTGTGAAAATTGAAGTGACAGATCAGAAATTTTTGTATGTGATAAGCAGTGGATTTCTTTAGTATGACTTATGCTTTTTATAAATATTTTGTTTCTTAAAAAGCATAAAACATACTTCAATATGATATTAAATTTTATAGACTGTTTAATTCTTTTCAAAATTTCTATTTGTATTAATTAAATAGCTAAATGTAAGTCCAAGTGTTTGAGATATATACCCAAGACATAATTTCTATGTAATTTTAAACATTTATGTTATCTTATTTCTGTAAATAATGATGAAATAAAACATTGAGGGGGGGGAATTAATTTTTAACCTAATCAGTCCCAGGCTGGCTCATCATACAGGTGCATGACTGCTAGTCTGAGAAAACTTTTTCCAGAAACCTCATAAAATGATGATGGAAATCAGATTTCTGTAAGAAGACTCAGGTGTCCAAAACTGCTCCTGCTTGTGCAAAATTGCAGCCCAAATTTCTCAGAGTTGAAATTTTTTTGAGATGCACCATCCAATACTAGATGCTAGTATAACAAGGAAGCAGGAGAAATCTTTCAACTTTATGCAGTACCCACCATGGTAAGGGTCTGAGCAGCTCTTAGAATTTTCAATTTGACTGTGTCACTTATGGATTCAGAAGAGCTTCTGTGCTTGTTCAAAAGCTCTAGCTATCACACAGTCTTCCTGACTGAAGAGCAAAAGCAAAGGGCCAGTGCCAGCTTTATTTCAGCTGTGTGTAATCGGCTTTAAGTTGCTTTCCAATGCACCCTGAGAAGTTCAGCAGAACAGGAAATTGAAATGAGCTTTCCCACCTTAAATATTGATGAATGTTTCTTCTTGCCAGGATTATACTGCTCCCAGATTTGAACCTTAAATACCACATGAGGATTTTTATTTTTCTCCAAACGCAAAGATATCTGCAGAAAGAGAGAGCAGAGAGTCTTTGCTGTCTATCAGGACTAGCGAAACTTCTATGATCCTTTTAGAGTAGATCTTTCCTGCTGGGAGAAATGTAAGACAAGTGACAGAGGGCAATGTAATACATTTACCAGCTGGGACAGGAAAGCTCAGGTAAATAGAACTGGTTCATCACTGTTTTTTTCATCTGCAAATTCTTGTTTTCTATTTTATAGCTATGGCTTAAAATAAGTTTACAGCAAAATGAGACCTTTGCTCAAGTAGACAAGACAGAACACTGAAAATGAAAATATATGTTAGTTAAATTGTTCTATAAATGTAATTACTTTTGTGTTATTTATATAAATATAGTCTATCTTTCAGCTGTTCAGTCAAATATTTCTTGGACTCTGAAGATGTTTTTAAGGTACAGCAATACAGAACTATGATGTTTCATGTTTCAGGAGTCCAGTTTGGGCAAGTAAAACCTTTTATTAGAAAGATAGAAATATACTTAATTTCTAAAAATCAGTGTAACAGCATAGAACTACTTTGAGTTTCATTTTGTTTGAATATATTTTAATGCTCAAAACTAAGTCCCTCTGTATTGCTACAATGAGATTGATATCCAGAGAAAATTTTACAAATGTAGGGTCAGTTATAATCAAACCTTTTTTCAGAAATAGAAAGAAAGGAAAGACACTAGACTTCTGTCACTTCATGTGGCCTAAAAAATTGCCATGTGCTGACTTCGCAGTCTGGTAATATGAGGAATCATTTGTCAGAGGTTATCTTTGCTTCTGCAAAGGCCTCATCTCTCCTTGTCACTAGATGATACTGGCCATCCTAAATAATGTTTGATGCACATGAATTTATCAATGACCACAGGATCTGCCTAAGCCTCAGGACCTCAGACATCTCAGAGAATGGGCTTCCACACATCTCTCTCCCACACCATAATGCAGGCGGTAGGCAAATGACACAATTGAGTGGTGATATTTCTATGTTTAAAATATCTATTTAATTACTTAAATTCTGCTTCTGGGGATTCAGTAACATGAAGTTCAGTTAAAATAAGCAGAAAGCTAAATGGAGTATAGCATGACAAAGAAAGCGATTGAGGAGGGATGAACTTTTCAGACAAATTGGTTCCAAAAGTGCTGTCTTTTGTAAATAAGCACAAGTCACTCTAGAAAAAGAAGCACAATACAGACCTTCAGATTGCCTTAAAATTGCTGAAATTGGCAGTTCCAGCAGTGCCAGGTTTTGAGCAGAAAATAATCAAATTGCTACTAAGAGTGCATTTAAATTTTAAATTTAAAAAATGGATGCTTTTCTAAAATTTCAATTTTATTTAATTAATTAAAATCTAATTTCCTTATTAAAAAATTTCATCCTTTGGCCAGAATTCAGTTAGTACTCCTTTCAATAACTGCTCCTAGGAAAGCTTCAGGAAAGCTTTTGTTGCTGATCCAAAACTGCATTATCTTGGGTGGCAAAAGGTTTGCATTTTGAAAATGATTCTGCCTCCCAGGACTTCAAAGAGTTGCCTCCTGTCTTTGACTAATGTTCGCTAAAACAGACACAAAGGTGTTCTTCTCTCAGTAACAACAAATAATCCAAAGACAGTTCTAACATGAAATGTCTTGCCTAGCTTCAGCGAGAACAACAACAACAAAAAAATCACATCACTCCATACCTGAGTTAACACAAATGTCTAGGAGGAGAAGTGTTGTGCTATGTCCCATGTTTTTAGAAAAAAACATAAATCATATAATTGCTTAGGGGTGTAGCTGTAGTTTATAACAGTCTGCTCACATTTTGCAGAAGCATGGAGCTATATATATATATATATATATATATATATATATATATATGGGTTAATTAACTGCCATTACAGAATTTTTTTGCATTTAAAAGAAAATATAGCTTTTCAGCACATTGCAGATGACATATTATGCAGGATGACAATTAAATCATGGTATAGACAATTGCATAAACAAACTGCTGGATTTCAGTGCGTACTCTGAGTATTGCTGTTTCCTAAACTGCCCCTTGCTGCACCGACAGATAGAGAGATCAGGAAACTTCCAAACTGGGCAAGTGAGAACCACCCCATGACCTGAGGAGGTGGTAAGATGGGTTGTCAGCCTGCCCTGCTGGACGAGGTTAAATTACCCAATGATTTCTCCTAGCATGCACCTAAGCTGGCAGTATGAACCCTTCCTTCATTCTTCCTTGCTTAAATGCTAGAGATCTTTGTGTGGGTAAAGATTCTCCATCTCATCTCTCTCCCTTCCAAACAGGCAGATGCCAAGTACAGCCCAGAGCCTGAGAAAAAGCCTCAGACTTCGGCCGCTATCAGTACAGCTGCATTCCTTTGCTTTGAGAATGCCTCAGGCTAAAATAAATAAATAACCAGATAAATGGATGACAGTTCATATAAAGAGTCATGATTTACCTTCCTCTCCTTTCAAGCAATGAATCACCAGTGAAAGAGTGATGACTCACTAGGGGAATCCAAAACATGCTTTCTTTTTCATATGTGAGTGCAGTAGCCATCCATGCTCCAAAGGGGGAGAAAACTGGGCTGCATTTTAATATTTATTTCCACAAAGCTGAGTCAAAACTTCTGGTAAATGCCAAGGGATTTTCAAGGAAAAATAACTGCCCTCATATCTCATGGATGTAGGGAGAATGTATAAATAGTTTATGTCAACACAGTATTGTATTTATGGGAGTCTGGGTAGCAACTGCTGGACGCAAGAGAGCATCTGCAATAAAAACAATTTTTGCTACTGATACTGTCTACAAAGTAAGAACTGTGTCACCCAAAAGCTCAGCATGGTGCTATTCAAGTTTGCCACAAAAAAGCATGCCCAGGGTAAGAGATCAGTAAACATCACCAAGATAATTTAAGAGATCTTGGTGTGTCCTTTTTAATTGATGCTGTGGTACCTGGCTTTGTGCTCTGGGCTCATTCTGATGATCTCTGTTGTCTCTCTAAGAACCTGGACAGGTTCTCACCTTGGTCTGGCCAGTCTCTGGTGTGGTGGGCAAGTTGCATGACACATTTTGGGAAGATGGCAACAGACCCCTTTTCCATCTTTGGGTTTCCATTTCTCTCTGCACAATTTCCTCACTGTGCCACCTGGCTTTAGAGGCTTGATTTGGTGCATTGCAAGTCACTTTTTTCCTGGGAAGCCCTAAGGGATGCTGTGGGTGCAAAGGAACACCTCCTTCCCCACCCCACCTGGGGAGTGCAGGGCCACATTTGATGGAGGAGGCTTTTAGCTGAGCCCAAATTGTCACTGTATTGAAAAGCAAGCATGAGCATGGCCAGATGTCACAAACATGCTTGTTAGCTGGGGCAAGATGTTCCCTGGTGCTCACCTCAAACTGTTGTCACAAACACTAGAGGCAGAGGGCCAGTGATCTAGGATGCAAGCGATTGAAGAGGCATGGAAGCAAAGAATAATTCTTTAATCTAATTTATCAAGTCACACAGCTTAAAATTCCAGCTTTACAGTCCTCACAGAATTCCCACTCCTCTTTTTTGCTTCCCATTTACCACAGGCTACAGTTCACCAGGAACGTCATATTGTCATATCCTTGACTGTGTACCTTTTGAATTATGTATTTGCCCAACAGGATTATTTCCACAAAAAAACTGTGTATGTGGCTGTTACAATTCCAAATCAGTTTCTCTTCAAGGAAAAAATTGTATCTGAATGGATTCTTATTTAGTTTTTGAAACATAAAAGGACTAGCAGGAGGTTCTGTTTGTATAATGACCTTACTATTGCTCTGAACCTAAAGCCTACATTAAAATCTGTAGCTAAAAAAAAGAGATCAGTCTACCAAAGCCACCAAGAGCTTACATTCAAGAAACTGAAGAAAACATGCAAGATGGTCTTTGTGCACAGTTTATACTAGAGGTGTACCTGCAATTTGGCAAACTTGCAGCTTTCACATAATTTCATTGGAGTAGTTTGTATTGCAGAGAGGATCTTTCTTCCCTGGTTTTTACTCATGAGGGACTCAATCCATTTCCTCATGAGTACATTCAGGAGACGGGGCATATTATTTTTTCTTTCTTTCTTCACAGCAGCAAGTCTATCTTTAATTCAGTATAAACAGAGTGTTTCCTCTAATTAATTCTTATCATGCATTAAAAAAAATTTAAAAAATAATAAAAGGATGAAACTGCTCAAAGACAATATAAAGATTTTTTTTATATATTTATTTACTTATATATCATTTATTTATCGAATCAACTTTCTTTTTCAGGGTGATTTTCTTCTCAGGTTCATGCATTTTTTACCAGCCTGTTCCATTTTAAGAAGAATTTCACAGGCTTCAGGTTGCTCCTGTGTTACATCATCAAAATGCTGGGAAAATTACTATTTCAAAGCTAATTGTTATTAATACTTTTAGGTTTTTGAACATTATTTTAAATGTAAAATGAGTCTTTGGTGTTCCATCCCTTAAACTGAAAAAATATTTTGGCAATGAGGAATTTTGTACTTCACTAATACACCAACCACATTGAGAACAAGCCTCAAAAATTATAACCAGTACTTGTTATGTAATGTAATATGTAAGTCTTCTCAAATGACACCATATGGTTTTATTTGGCTGAAAATGAAAGAGTAAATTTAAGTTGATCCTGAATACTGTTCAAACATATTATTTAAACAAGGCCTTCTTGTTTGCAGTTTTCATTAGTTTATATGTTTTGTACTTCAACTCTGTCAAAATAGATGTTGTAAAACATCAATCATATGCAACCAGTTACATATTGTTGCTGTGTTTCCTCAAGTTTTTTTATGTATCTCTGTATTCCAGTCACCTGGCAAACCAAGCTGTAGTGTTAAAACCCCAACCAATTTTCATGACTTTCACTGGACCCATAATTCTTACCAAGGGTTTTCACTTCAGAGACTGATTTGAAGGTGAGTCCTTTGGATGTATTTCACAGAAGAATGGCAGGAGCTAGCACATTATTCCACCCAAATACCTATGTTTGAGTGAGTGCATCTGTATACTGCAATTTTTTTGGGAAAGAAATGTGAAGAAGCTTCAAAGCAGCTCAGATTCTGTTAACAGGGTGGAATTTGGCAATAGGAGCAACAAAAGCCACTTGATAATGTTTGCACCTTTGAGATGGCAGGGTGAACACTCAGTGGTAGGCAACTCCACGGCCTTAGTGCTATTAACCCAGATTTGTCTGCAGGTTGCTCTATACTGGATGTATCAGGATGAGTCCCCCTAAAAACTTAATGATTTTCATACAGTATTTATGAAACATATTTAAGATCTAAAGTTTTGCATATGGTCCACAATCTCTTTTCTGTACCTGTAATCTGATGGACTGAGGATATAGAGGAAAATGAATACATTATCAACTAATAAAATATGGAAGTTTCAACATGTATTGGTTTTGGAATAATCCTGAAGTATTATAAGCTCATGGAAGGACTATTAACATAATATATTTATACAAGGACAATGTATATTTAATCAGTACTTAATGGTGATATAATAATAGGTTTCCCCATTGAGAATGACGATATGATTTTCATCTTCCTGAATTAATAATCTTGCAGAATACTGAAGACCATTTTTACATTTCACTCACATGCAAAAAGAAGAAATCTTTTTTTGAGCAAGTAAAAACCTCTAAAACAAATCAAAGATGTGGGCAGTGAGCACAGAGAACTAATTAACTCAAGGCAAGTAACCCAGGAAAATTAATGCTGGGCTGGGGGCAGTTCAAAGACTTTAAGGGTAACAGTTTTAAATGAAGCATTTATGGCCCTGAATAGTTAAGACCTTGTGAATGACTATATTCTTTTCAGAAGGCATGAAACATCAAAGGCAAGGGGAACAGAAATAAATCTGTGCACAAAAAAGAACTGAGAAAGAGAAAGAAAGAGCTTTCATTGTGTTCACAGATGGATAGATTCCTCGAGATCCTCAAAATCTGCTCAGGAGATAGTGACCACTATGAACAGGGGCATGGATGCAGGGAGATTGTCAAAGGATCACGTGTAGGGGTCCAGATATGCTGGGAACCCCTGAGGTGGTATGTCTGGTGGATGCTCCAGCTGTGTCAGGATCTTCAGCACACAACGTGTGCCAGGTCTGCAAGTAGCTTCTTTTATACTGTTGTTAAATTCAGTGTTTATTAGTCAGAAACAGAGAAGAGAGGTGCTTCTGAATCACCTGTAAAGCAATTGTGATCCTAGGACATACCAGGAAGATTTTTGCAGGAGAAATAAAGTTTTAGTACCTAAGTATAAGATGCTTATGTGTTCCTGTCAGGGAAAATAATGATCAGCTTTTAAATGGGTGTTTCAGAAGAAGGAATTGAAACTTGGAACATCTGTCCCAAAGGGCCATGGAAATGACAGGATTACTTGCATTACAAGAAGAAAGTCAAGAGTTTTTTCCCTGTGCCTACTACAGTGAAGGCTGAAGAAAGAGGGGCAAAAAGAAGTTGAAAGCTCTGACAAGGTGTCTTTAGGAAACATTAAAGCAAAAAAGAGATGTTGCTGCTGAAGGACAAAAGAGGTGGGTAACCACAAGTTTTGAATAGATGTACCCATGAAAATAGAAGGTTTCTAGCAAAGTGGAAAAGCTGCAACAGGAGACTGTGAGAGAGAAAAACACAACAGTTGGTAAGAAAAAGCGAGCAAACCAGCTGTTTGAGCATCATTTTTCTGGATGCTTGTTGTTTTTGGGATATAATTCTCATTCTTTGATTAAACTTTGCAAATACTGGCAACCCCTACCATCTTCAGCTATATTTTCTACTGAAAGACAGTGTTGACTGGGAAAGCTATAGACAGGAGCAGAGTGAGTTATTTTACTTCTATACATCTTGAATGTTTCAGCACTATTGCTTGGTGGTAGAAGAAAAAAATCAAACTAATTATAGCACTAATTTTATAGTAAATATGGTACAAAACTGAGGAGCACACTCAATCATAAGTCCCTGCAGATACTGCTGATGAGTGTTAGCTTGGCAACACTGGTAGCATCTATTGTGCAGATATTAAAATACCACCACTGTCCAGTTTTTGGATGGAGCTGTCTTGCAGAAATTTGTATTTTCAAACAAATAATGTGTATACCGATTCCTTACACGTGAAATCTGCCCTTTTCCAAGCAACCTCACTATGTCAGCTCATTATGGTTATGAAAAAGATATAGTATTAAAATATGTTACTGTGCCTGCTCTAGAACTTTTAAACACAAAATTACTGTTTTGAGGGTTGTGGGGGGTTTTTTTGAGATTTCTTAGCTGGTTGAGACAAACTCTACCTTCTTCCAAAAAGACATAGGGAACAAGCTACAGTTCTTTCCCTTGTTTTCAAAGGTTAGGATTTTCTCCTCAAGGTTCAATATGGATTCAGTGACATCACAGATGGATATTTTATAACAACACATATTCTGAATACATCAGAAGAGTAAGATAAATGCTGACAGAAGTCAGAAATAAGTAAGGTGCCTCCAGGTTCATGAAAATGTACACATGGATGAAGATAAAGTTTGGTGATTTTCTGCTGAACAGGAAAGTATTTTTATAAAACTGTCAAAGAATTTATTAAAAAATATTTTTAATATTATGGCATCTCATTATCATTTTACTGTGTAGTAAAAATTGCTGGCCCTACAGCATCACGATAATTAATTTGATATGCTACTACCTCAAATTTATTCTTTTTCTATTAGGGAGAATGAGCCATGACATATATGTGTGTGTATATATATCAACACACTAAAAAGCTGTGATTGATTAGGCCTGATTTTGATTAAGCAGATATGTGTTGTTCATTTTCATCCCAAAAGGGATGGAAAGTAAAAAAAGAATGAAAAATGTTAGCAAAGTCATTTAAAAATGAATGTGATTAGAATCCATATCCTTCTTACTGTACCCAGAACTCTCAAGAGCAAATGGCAAATGTATTCCAGCCACTGGCAAGCAAAGATTAGATAATAAATCTCAGAGAAATGAGAAAGGTTAATAGAAGACCATAATAAGGGAAGAAAATTATCTCATGAATTCAATTAGGAACTTTGATATCTAAGGCTAAAAGTAGAAACCAGAGATTCAGAGATACCTGCACATGGAATTGTATGTCATTGAAACAAGAAAACATAGAACAAAAAATGCTTTTTGTTAGAGAGAAGTCAGTTTTACACAGATGGAAGAGGGACAGAAGCATTTAGTCCACTGAAAAAGCTTGTTTACTAGCTGTACTGGATACTGTTGTTTTGCTATATTAAAGCTGGATTGGAAATTTGTGTATTTCCTACAGTGTGATCATCTGTCAAAGCCAGCCTCAATGGTCAGGAATCCCCCCTCTCTTCCTTATTTCACAAGGGGGTGTATTCCCCAGCCAATTCTACAGCCTTGTTTTTAACCTTAGTTAAAGAAGATAAATATGTAAGTATAAATACAAAGAATAAACAGTTTTCTGTTACTTTGGGCTGTTATTACTATGTGGTACAGTTAACAGAGTAGCTTACAACTTCTATAAACTCAGTTCCAGGTCCTCATCCGGAATTGCAAACCAGAAATACAGAAAAGCTTTTGCAAAATGTTATTTTATGCTTTTGTAAAAATCATAAAAGATAATTCGCTTATTTTAAAGAAGAAAACACAGGGATAAACGTAGTAGGACGTTAATAAAACTTGAAGTTAATATATATGTCTTTCTGCAGCAAAAAAGCAATTAAGTATCGGGGCGGGGGGGGAGGAAAAGAATGTCTCCTGGAGCTCAAGGAGTAGTTGTTCGCACACTTGGCCAGGAGAGGGACTGCTGATGTCTGAGTCACGCTATGCCCAGCAGAAGCTGCCTTAGTTACGCCGGAAAAGCATTTCCAGGACAGCGCTGCTGCCAGGTAGGGGGGTTTGCTTTGGGTACTAAACTGCAGCGTGAAAGCTGTCCACCTGGAGATTCAGTTAAGTGCCCAATCTTTCAAAAAATGCACACACACCTCAAAATGTTGTATCGTGCCTTAATGGATGAAGGGGTTTATTTAGATTTAAAATGATAAAGACATTTCTCCAGGCTTAAATTAATTATACAGCAACTACAACACAACCATATCTCAGCAATACCAGGCTGTTTGTGTGTGGGCTGAAACTACTAGTCACCCAGTGTCCAGCATTCCGTTCTTTTCGTCCTCCTCCCTTACCTGCCAGGCAAGCCTTTGGCTCTCCCAGCACATTCTCTATTTCATTTTACAAGTGCAGACTGGACCACTAGTTCTCCCAATACTATGAAGACACAGTGATCTCTGTTTTAACTTGTATACTTTTATGTTTCCAATAAAGGGTCCAGAGTTCCAAATAAACTTCGAAATATGCATTTCTGTCATCCTTCATTCCTTCTTTTTATATTATGACCGAATGCACTTTGGTTTCAAACATTTACAATTTGCAAACCTCTAAAATCTTGCCTGTAGAAATATATAGTGAATTTAAACCTGCTAGTATTTCACAGTTCCATTCCTCAAACCCTTCCTCAGAGAAGGAACATAGACTTTACAAATTAAAACCCATTATAGTGTCCAAGCCTTATGATTGCAACCAACCAGTGAATGTGTCCTGTGACTCTAGTTGTACCATTTGATTTTACAGGCCTTCTTAAAGACAGAAGGATGTCATTCCCATTTAAACAGCATTAAATTGGTGAGAACTGACTTACATAACTATATTGAAGACAATTTTTTATTCCCTCATCAGAGCTTTGCCAATGGTGGTTCACTTTAAAGGGATATAGCTATGTGAAATCCTTTATTCAGCTGGAATATCTTTATTTCTATCAGTCAAGTGCAAACATACCAAGAAACTTAAGAAATCACTTTAAATCTATGCATGTACTTTACAGCCAGAGGAGTAGCATTCTGGAGAGGAAATTTCCCTTCTGCATGTGCAGGTGTTACCTCAGATAGGGCACTACTTGAAAAATCAAGCTGTTTTCTAATTTTAGAAGATACTGAGGTACTTGGTTCTTACATTCTAGGCAGATATTTATCTGCCAAATACATTCTGACCCACCTCTCCCATAATGGCACCCCAGTCACTGTCCTACTTCTGTGTGACACTATGGAAACTTGTCTATCACCGTACAGTAGAACAAACTCCATCTCAGTTATGGGACCATAGCTATCAAGGCGTGTTCCTTCAAAGTTATTTCCAGAAATGACATGTTCTGGAGAAGAAAAAAAAAAAAAAAATAAACCAACCCAAGAACAAACAAGAAAATAACCCCCCACCACACACAGTATTTTTATTACTCTGCACTTCTCACTGCGATTTCTGAAGAATTTGCCTAGAAAAAAAAAGCAGAGAGAGAAAATTAAGCTACTCTTTCTCTTCCCCCTATGCTTCAGATTTGTGTAATTTGGATGAAGAGTGGTGGGTGGGTATTTTGGATTTTCAAGGACACTTGCTTCAATTGTACAGAAAATCTGAGCATCCATTCTGCTTTTGGCAAAGCAGAAAGTGTGTAAGTAACTAGCCAAGCAGAAACTTTAGAAAAATCTGTAAATCCTTACTTGAACTTAATGCCCAAGCTTCTGTCCATGGGTGACAGACTCCATTCCCCATTGGTGCAAATTCTTTTAATCAATGTATTACTTCAAATCATATACACTGTAAAATAAAATAACTTGTGTTTGCATTTCCTGTGATGCAGAGAAATATACTTCCTATTGTCAAAGGTGTCTGATACACAAGTCACACAAAATATTTTTTGGAAAAAAGTTTAAAATCCAGTGGCTTATGAAACATGAGACAGGAAAGTGTTGCATGAAAATTCAAGCTGTGCTGTGTAGAGGTTTTTGCAAAGCAATCACTTGGTTTTTAAAGCTATTTCACAAGAGTATTTAAAAGAGCTGTTAACCCAACTTCTCATTCACATGTAGGAGTTTCATAAAAATTCATTTTAGAATATAAAGCAAATGTCTCCCCAGCCATTTCAAAGAAATTGTATTCCTTCTTGTTTCAATATATTAAGATGCTGAGCTTACCATTTTATGTAAATTTTTAATATGACTAATAAGTTTGAATTAGTGTGTTAAATAATAAGTCTTTAAAATAAAGTGTGGGAAGAGACAAACTAAGGCATTGCTATGATTTTAAGCCTCTGAATGTATAGCTATAATTCTGCTATTACCCTCTAAGTTTTTTTATGGTAAATTTGCATGTTTAGCAAGTATTACAGTCCAAATAAAGGTTTAAAGAGAAAACAAGAGTAAAAAAACATCTTAAATTTCATCAAGCCAGGGACAAAAATATGTCAGATATATCTGAAACCAACTACATTAGTAATTTGTGTTCATTTAGGATCTTTCACAATAAAGTTCCCTTTCGTACTAATTTATTTAAGCAGACTGAAAAGACATTTAATAAATTCAGTCATCATGGTCAACAGGAATCATTTCTGTTTTCAACAGACATGACTGCTATTCCATATCTGAAGTATTTTTACCAGTGAACTCTTTGATACAGACTGCAAATTTCAGCCCTGATATGCAATATTTGCTTCCGTCCCAGAGGCACTACTGAACATACAAATGACTGCTTTTTGTGCAAAGGTCACATGAATTACACAGGGTAAAGAATCTGAGTTAAATATAATCAAATTTTAGCACTGTGCTATGAAATTACAGCCTGGATTATTTTTGCCTGCTTGTAGTCAAGAGATTTAAGCAAGCATTTCCAATAATCTTATTTTAACATTTTAGATTGACACTTCACAATTGCTATAGTTGAGTCAATTAAATGTTTGGGTACCAGACCAGAATGAAGAAGGAAGGAGACTTTATTTGAATTGATCAACTTTTTCAGCTGTTCTCTGAAATACATCCATTGCATCCTCACTGTCTTGGTCCTACTCAAAAGACACTGTAAAATGAGGTTTCAGCTTCAACATCAGAAAAGAGAAAGGTACATAAGAATGTCAAATTATTGGCATTAGCTATCTTTTTTCTTTTTCTTGAAAATGATTTATCTCAAGAAAGAAGAAAGAAACTTCTAATAAAACATTTCAATTCAGTGGAACCCAGCAATTTGACATCCTGTAGACACTGGCTTTCTAACTGATAACACTGTTTTTTTAAATATATTTGAGACAGCTCTGACATAATGATTGCTATGCAGAAGTGTATGGGTGAAGTACACCTGGTAAGTTTTTACAAGGAAAGCTTTTTCTTGCTTTACTCAAAAAATATATCTTTTTCTTTAAGAGCTTGGAAAAGAAGATCACTTTATCCCTTTGGAATTTTAATTTCAGCTCTTAAAAGAATCTGAAGAGACACTTAAAATATTTTGAGTCTTTACACTTAGATGCAATTCAAACCTTCACCAAACTGGAACATTCCCTCATTGCTTAATGCTCGATCGTGGCTGAGAACCAGTCTGAGCTCACTCTCATCAGGGATAAGTGCTTGGGCATCTTAAAGAAAATGGACAGAAATCCTGTCCTATCATATTTTCAGCTCAATTTACTCTCTGTTCCAAATGAACATCTTTTTTACATGGATACTTATGCATTTCAAGCTTCTAGACTGATTTCAAGTTTCTTGTTTCCCATTCACTATTGCACAGGGATCAGTACAACTGACATTGTAGTCTTTGTGCTGATGTGTAGTGGTGGAAATCTCTGCAGTGTGTATGTCTGGAAGATATTGCTCCCCAGGAATAATGTGTCTATTGTGGCAACAGGAGGGACACAGAACGTTAATTTAAGATATTATCCACAAGAAAAAACCATTTTAAATGAACAGATTTTAAAATAAACAGATTTTTAAAATGAACAGATAAAGAGTACATCAGAAAATTGCTCGCCTCTCCAATTTGTGCTATTGAAATAGGTCTTGGGGACTGATTTGTGATAATCTGGTGGTTCACTGGAAAGAGCTGAAGGAACAATGTCCCCCCTGTTGACAATGATAAGCAAGTATGAGATTTCTTATTACTGACAATGTACCTGCTGAAATTACTACTCAAGTACTCTTTGCTATTGCTGTTTTTCCTTGCATTGTAATTAAAATAACACCAGAACACTGCCTTCTGATGTGTTTCAATTAAACCAGTCGGCTTCTCCATGAAATCTTATCCAAGAAGTTTACAAGGGTAACAAGAAACAATATACTAATTTTAACGCTCTTTCAATGTTTTTAGCACTTTCACTGTGTAGTGGGGCCTTTAACTCAGAAAACTGCATTTCCAAATACTCATGAGAGTCCAGATTATTTTGTTTTTTCTGAGGTCACATCCTCATTATTAATTTAAGTGCGGTAGGATTGTTGGTTGATCCTAGGTACTATAGGTATTTAGAATGCAAGGGTGCCAGCATGTGACCTGAGTGTTTATCATGCAATAACTCGGATAAAATTCCTGATTTGATGGAAGGAAAAGAAGTGTGGAAATACACTCCATGATCTGATCCAAAACTTCATCCAGATTCGCAGATGTGAGAGTAAATATCATTTGAATGCCAGTATCAGGTTTATTAACTAGTACCTGAGCAATATTTTCTTTCTCTGCATACATAAATTGGTCTTGACTATGACTTAAGTCCTCAGCCAAGAGCCCAGCCCCTTCATGGATTGACAACTGAGACCTCACACCTGCAGAGCCAAGACCTACTCATATCAATCACAAGACATGGGGAATAGAGCCTTCACCCTAATCCTGCACGCTGAAGTAGTTGAATATTAGAGTGAGTATGATAGGTGATTATTGCTTAAAAGGACTGGGATTAAATAACTTCTGTGGGATATATAGAGCATTTTCCCCTGGAGACTTTTCTCTTAATCACACTAGCTATGTCTCTATTGCTAAATAAAACCAATATCCACATGTTTAAGGACACTCTGACATAGCAAGTGAGATGGTATGTTTGAAAACAGGGACAGGAAGCAAGCTATCAGTTCAGTAACTCGCATATTCAGACCAATATTTGATAACAGTTTCTGGACCTCTTGTTAACAAAATAGAAGCATGATAGGAGTGCTCAGTAACCCACTGCACAGAACCATGGCTAAAGTCACAGACCTCAAGCACCTGCCTTTCTGCAGTAGTAACCTCTTCTGTCCATGGCACACGGCTCCCTCTTTCCCCAGACTGTCCAGAGATGGATTGGCTTAGGACATGGATCTAATGTTTGGTCCATACCACTTGGAAATGTGCCAGTCCTGGGGAAGAAGACGAAGAAAATAGCAAAAGGGAGGTGACAACAGATGTCAGTAAATATAAAGGCAGAGAAGCTGTATCCATCTCATGTCCAGTTTCTTTATAAAGAAAACACAGCTGTTTCCTTGCTGTTTCTATGTACATATGTGCATATTGTTTTATATGCAAGAGGCAGTTTCATATTACAGCTAAAGGAAACAAACCCCCAGCTGCAATCAAGTGGTCCCAACATTCTCCTTATACTATTTCCTTAGCATTTGTCTCACTTGCAATGAACCAGTTTCAAACCCTAAGCTACACAACTGCACCCTAATTTCTGTCAGCTCAGGTCCCTGAATAAATTAACCACTGAACAGGATCCCATCATGGTTAGGCTGTACAGGAATCCAGAAAGGAAGGTGTTTAACTGGGAGGCAGAAGGAGGAGCAGAACTGGCCTTTGTGTCAGTCATCAGCTATTTGACCATCTCAGCTGTACTTGCAAACATACTGTCAGCCAAGTAGGTTTTTATTTAGCAGAGATTCATTGGACCTAACAATATCTACTATTGCATAAATACATTTTGATACAAGAAAGATTTATTCCTTAAGACTTGAAAATACAATTAATAAATAGATTTAGATACATGAGTCAATCTGAAACTGGAACACTTTCTACTTCTTAGGATGTGATGTCAGTCTTCACAACATCTATTCAGTCTTACCTTGCATCTCATGTCAAAAGTAAGATCCCAACATATACCTGCTGCTTCCTTTTCAGTGAAGAAGCCATAAATACATTAGCAGCAAGAAACTTTTGCTTATCCTTTTAGAACACTGCTTTCTCGACATATCAAGAGTAAATCTCTTCTATGGGATGAATCTCTCTGAAGATCACTGCATTATTTATAGCTGATTCAATTCAGTTAGTTAGACAAAGAATGGTTTCTGAAGTTAGATTGGATTTCAACCACCTTTTTTGGATTTATTTTATTTTTATCCACTAATTTTTTCCTGTGCAAAGACTGCCACACAGCTATAATTCCTATATAATAGTAAAAAAAATAGCTGCTAGGCAATGCTAATCCTTGCTGCCATCATGATGGACAGTTTATTGCCCCACACACACACACACACTGTTTGAATCTTTCCCTGAAAATGCTTTTAAACTTCATCTTGAAAATGCATTGTTGCATTTTCCTAGCTATGCCTTCCGACTTCTCCCACCTCCTACCAGAGATGTTTCTGCTGCTAATTTTCCATTGAGCGCTAGCATGTCATAGAACCCCAAAATGTCTTGGGTTGGAAGGGATCTTTAAGATCACCTAGTTCCAATCCCTCCATTACAGGGAGAGACACCTTCCTGCAGACCAGGTTGCTCAGAGCCCCATCCAAAGTGGCCTTGAACACCTCCAAGGATGGGGCATGTACAACTTCTCTGGTAGTAGTGTAAGGTATCCTCACTGCCAAGACTTATGAGGTACACTCAGCCATTCTGTTTTAGGAAAGCAGCCAGCACGAAGGCTGTCCTCTACCAACATGACTTTTTAACAATGATATGTTTTTCTAAGAAGAAAGTTTTCAAAGTAAAAATAATGTCTCAGCACCAAATCTCTTTCAAAAGGCAAAGACAATGGCAGTATATTACTCTGTACCTTTCTCTGAGATCAAGAATAAATACAGTATATCCTTCAGCTACTTCTTTCTAGATGCCATACTTATATCTATACTTATATTTATATTTATTATCTGTAACTGAACAAAATACAGCAACATTCATACAGCAATGAAGACCTAGTAATCCTCTGCTGTGTTCACTTACAAAACACACTAAGTTTTGTGTCACCAGCAAATATATGGTTTCTGCTCTGAGGTTTTTTTTTGACTGAACAATTTCTTCAATGCTCATAACTTACATACACATATAATAAAATACTTGCACAAAGGATTTTAGTTAACATTTACAAATATCTTAAGAAATGAAGAATGGTAATGGTTTTTCTCCTTGCTACTTATTCCATTTAAAAATTGCTCCAGATAGTGAAATGGAAAGTAGTGGATATGGAGATTCCAAGAAATAGTAGCAAAATATTCACAGACACAGTGAAGGGAGGAGACATAAGCAGCCATATTTTTTTCTGAGAAAAGGGAGAAAGTGAGGGTAGTCTTGGTAAAAATAGATAATAAAGCAGTTTGAGTGCTCACAATGTATGAGACTTCAAGCCCGAATATGTTGTGCCTCTGTTGAAAAAGAAATTCTGAGATTTACTATGGAGGGAAAAAAAGAAACCATGCATGAAAAGCAGCCTGGGTCTTGGAATCCAGCAAGAAATGAGGGTCATTTTGTGTTTTTTATAATCTATACCTCAAGAGAAATAATAATACTTTCAAAATGCTTGCTGCTTTCAGTTTTATTAAATTATTTTTTCATCAATCAACTAAATAGGCAAGACTGGAACTTGATTGTATGTTCCTGAGTTGGTCTGCGACAAATCAAGCCCACAGTCAAATGAGTGTTTAATCATGTGTTCACAGATTGTAGTGTATAAAAGAATTTACCTATCAGGTCATAGTTTTTATTTCTTATTTGAAGAATTTGTTTCTCATTAACCACTGACTAGCCACAGTGGACTTTCTTTCCAGCCCAGTGTCAGGACAGAGTCTCACCTAGGAAGATCCTAAGGGGAAGGTGTATGGGGGACAGCTGAGGTCACTTGGTCTGTTCATCCTGGAGAAGAGGAGACTGAGGGGAAACCTCATTGCATTCCACAGCTTCCTTGTGAGGGGAAGAGGAGGGGCAAACACTGATCTCTTCTTTCTCGTGACCAGTGACAGGACTTGAGGAAACAGCATGAAACCGAGTCAGGGGAGGTTAAGGTTAGATAACAGGAAACGGTTTTTCACTCAAAGAGTGGTTGGGCACTGGAATAGGCTCCCCAGGAAAACAGTGACAGTATCAGGATTTGGACTCAATGATCCTTGTGAATCCCTTCCAATTCAGAATATTCTGTGATTATGTGAATATTATGCGTCTATTGACTCAATTAATCATCAGCTTGAGGAAAGTACTCCATACCTTGCAGATAGAGGATCCATTTTCAAGCTGAATGTGTACACTTCTGGCTTTGTTTATCTTGAATTTGCTGTATTTGGCCCACATTTGTGAAGTGAGTACAAGATTGAGGAAAGCCTCATATCAAGATACAAGAAGCAAACCTATTTTTAGAGAACAGACTGGGTAAAAAAAACATGAAGAGTAAGAGCTTTTTCCATCTATTGTGACAAGAAAAAACACAGGATAGGATGCCTTCCAGTTCACCCAAGAGCAAAAAGATCAGAAAAATATAAACTTTCCAGAATGGATTGTGAGCCCAAAAGGTGTCATGACATTTGTTGTAAACTTAGTAAATAGTTGGACCATAACCAAACCACAGTGGTTCACAATCTTTCTACATTATTTATTGAAAAGCATCAGCCACCTAGGTTTTTATGCTTGCTTTTAGGAATTTTTAGCCTAATGGGTGATCTCATGTAATCTGTCTGTACCTCTTTGGTAGTGCAAACAATTGAGTGCATTGGGCTTTTTAAGGCTATCAGGGTATTGGTAGATGTACCTCAGACTCCTAATGCAAGTCATTACTGTCTCAGAGGAAGACTTTCAGGGATGGACTTCATATTTTGTAAGGGCAAACCTATTTGGGAAGTCAACCCTAAGCTCTCTCATCATAACTTCTCTCCTACTGATATCCTAAAAATATACCTCTAAGACCTATTCTCCCATCTTCTCTATTTGGTCTTTTCAATATATTGTTCTCTTGAGAAGAAGCCAGGAAATCCACATTTCCAGAGTAACTTCGTGCCTAAAGGATGATATATGATCATTGTCTTCACACAATAAACCACTATGATGAGTAAGTCATGAGAGGAAAAGAAGTTTTTAACATCAAAACTTACAATGCTCAAAAGCAAAAGACCTACATCAGATAGTACCCAAGTAATTCATTTTATTTGGCCCCAACTTATGCATAAAGTACTTTAAAGGGTAAGTCATCGCAAATTTTGTCCTGATCTTAAATTTTCTTCTGCTATGAAAACATGCCTTTCAACAGGCAGATAATCACAACATTAGGAAACCTGTATTCTCTTTCTTTCACCATCCCAGCCAGGGATGGTGATGCTTCACAGAATTCAATATCTTAGAAATAACAGGTTTGCTGGTCCCAGATGCCATTATGTGTGTAGAGAACCAATCATCCTATTACAATGCCCTTCAAAATCAGTGAAAGATTGAAGTTTTCTTCTTCCCTCCACCCCCCCGACAAGATTTAGGGGGTTTGGGGAGAGGGTATCTTTAAAGATAGGAAGAAGAAATTTAAAAGAGGCCCCTTACTTTAGGATGTATTCTAAAGCTTTATTTCCAATGAAGGGATCTCAGAAGGCAAAGAGGGGGGAAGCATGGAGGAACAGGGGTTTTTATCCCTTTTGGGGTCAGGGTCAGATTACCTGGCTGAAAGCCATAGGTCAGAGTCAAGGGGCAGGTAAATCAGGCCAGGTTACAGTCTCTGGGCGAGGGGTTTTTGAGGAGAGACCATTCCCTAAAAGGAATGTAACAAAAGATTCTTTGATAAATTTGCATAAGGGCACAAGCTCAAACTCTAAAGTCAAAAATAATGTATCAATTCAAATTCATGATTCATATTTAACTTCTGCTAATATATATGAACATATTTGGAATCCACTGAGGTTCCTTCTGGAAAAACCTTATTTAGCCAGAGATCTGAGCGTTGCCACCAAAACTGCAGCTTAACATTTTGTTGAAGAACAGTCAATTGCATGCTTTTTTAATCAACCTCTAGCTTGCAACAAGGAAAGCATATCCACATTCTTACAAGATTATCTGAGAGCTGTAAAACTGTACATATAGTGCAATGTTTAGGGTGACATGGAAGAACTACACATAAATTTGAAAGATTAATTCCAGGCTCATTTCTGAGCAATTAAGACTCTTGGTGTAGGAGGAGAATGGTCAGATCCAGGCAAAGCATGAGATTTCCAAGAGGCATGAAGGACATAGATGTTTCCATCTTGCACATCTGTAACTAGTACTTTCCTGGTTCAACCATCTTAGCACATACTAAATGAGACACTCTGTCTGTTTTCACCCAGGTCAATTCTTGCCAGACTTGATTAGCTTTGCATTTTTTACTGCTGGGAGCCAGATGATGACTGCCCTTGTTACATTGCAGGATTCTCTTGCAGGATGAAAAAAGAAAGTGCAAGAATGCACAAAAAAACCCAGAGTTATGTTTCCCCTCCAGAGGGTGGGGAAAACTGCTGAAATCATCTAATTATTTAATATGATTTTTTGGGAGTGTGGCGGTTCTCCTGTTGAATCTTAAGCATTGGCTGCATAGTAATGTATCACTTCTTGTACAGAAAAATGTGGCTTGTGATCTTTGGTGTACCAAATACCTGTGATTTCAGTTTCTGGGCAGCCTCATATGCTCAATATTTTGTCATATTCTGAGACATGAATAGGTTGATATATAGGTATAGGCTAGTTTAAATTCATAAGCAAGATATATTTTTACAGAATCCCAGGATAAGAGTTCTCCTATAGAATGTCCAAGATTTTAATTTGCCTCAAATATGTTTCCTTGCCAAGGTCATATCAGAAGCCATATAAGGTCATTCAGAAATTTATTTCAGCTTGAAGGCTATGAACTAAGACAAATCAAAGGCAGATTTTAAATTTGAAAGTAATAAGTTCTTAATATCCCTTTGGTACTTGGCAAGTGCAATATGTTGAGGGTTTTTTTCTGTAGAGTGGGAAATGACTGAATATATTTCCCAAAATCAAAATGTATCTTGTATATTCTTTCATTTAGAGCAATGAACTTTTTTTTTTTTTTCCCCTTTTAGCATCTTCATAATTTGTTCTGATTTAGCAAGGCATTCAAATGTAAGGTTACAGGTAAGAACGTGGAGTCAATAGAACTGCATTTGTTCCCCAGCTAAGGAACATGCTTAGGCATATGTGGAATTCATTCTTAATTAGTTTCTAGCCCTAGTAAATGCTACTTAAGACAAGAAAGCTATGGAGTACATCTTGGTTGGAACATTTCATATACAGCAAGAACCAGGGTTATCTTGATCTAACCACGATTGTCCTAATGTTTTGTTGGTTTTTTGGGGGGTTTTTTTTAAATAAGGAGAGAGAGAAAACTCCTAAATTTGATGGTATCCTGACATTGCTAATACTACAAAGTAAATTGCTAATGGGAATGAAAAAAAGAAAATCCTGAAGAGAGGAATGCAACCACAAAAGCAGAAAAAATGAAGTACCTTCATTGTTGGTGAAGAATTCATTTAGATCATCACATTAGGTCTCTCTACCTATTTGTTCTTGCAGATTAAACCAAATTAGTTGTTTAAACTCTGTTTACTTAATGGAAGAAGTCACTGCACATTTTTAGTGGAAAGGGTAGAGACAAGAGGATGGGTTGACTTGGTTTTGGAAAATGTATTAATTGTGTTTAGACACCTTTGTACATACTCTAGGAATGCTAATAGGAAATCAGAAAAAATGCAGGAAATGGAACCCTCTGCCTATGGGACTCCAGGATAGAGAATCTCTGTCTGCATATGTAAGAATACACATGAAGAGTGGAGGCAACTCTACTGGATAGACGGAATTAGGAAAATGGGGAATTAGGAGTGAGTTTTAAGAACAGCATTCTAAGTAAAATTTTAAATGGATGCTAAATTAATTAGAAGTTAATTAAATTGGTTTACAAAACAAATGTCTTTTTGCATGCCTGCTCAAGGCATAGCTTCCTGAAATCGTCATTGCCATATCTTCCTCTCTCATTCTTCAAACTGGTACAGAAACCTCTGCAAGTTGCAAGGATGTGTGATGCTTTTTGATTCTCTTCTTAATTTCTCTGCTACAGGGTTGTGCAAATCTTGCACTTCCAATACTTCAAAGTACTTCCCCTAATGCAAATAATAAGAGTCATAAAATTATGGAGTAAAAAGTTTATTGGCAAAAATAAATGTAAGTGAAAAAGTAACAAAAAAGACAGAGGTATGTATACTTTAAGTACAGAAGAAAGCAGCTGTCTGGTGAATTTGCTTTCCCACAGGAAAAGGCATTTAGCTTGTGTTTAAGAATAATGGAAAATAGTAAAAATAATTAATAGAAATAGATATCACTGGGGCTACTTAAGTAAGAAAAACTAATATGGTTAAGTACTTGAAGCGATATAACATTTAACGATGGATACTTATAGGGAACTTTATGTGTTCCAGGAACTGCACTTACAGCAATTAATCCTTAGGACACCCCAGGGAGAAGACTTTGTAAGAAATAGTTTCCTGCTCCGTTTGCAGATGAAGCAGAGAGGGTTACAAGCTGTCATTGTAATATGCACAAGACTAAATAGCACTTTGATAGGAACAGCAGGGCAAGAACTCCTGGGGTTCTGGGTTTCTGTTCTGCATTCATGCGATAAAAGTGGCAGAACCAGAGTGATGTGGGAGACAAACACACACCATTATTTTGTGAGTTTGTGTGTGTCTGCACACTCTGTTCCCCAGAGTCTCATACACAAAAAAATATTGATGCAATTTTCAGGATGGAAATCTGTATCTTTCCTTCATTATTTTCAGTGCTATGACTAACAGAAATTTAAGCTGATTTAACAAAATAAAAAATAAATGAAAGTTTGGTTGTTTTGTTTCATTTTTTCTATTTCAGAAATAGTAGGGAGAGAAGGGTATTTCTTTGCTGGTGTTTTGAGGATGAAACAAGAGCTGGCATAAGTTGAAAATGTTTCACATTTTCCCTTGGGATTTTAAGTGTAAGTGGCTCATTTCAACAACAGACGATGGACAAGGAAAATGAGAAAATGTGAAAAAGGGCAAAACAGAATATAATCAGAAAGGGAAGGAAAAAACTTAGTTTTTGCAATTTAAAATTCCTGTGTTATATTTGAAATACTCACTTTTTTCCCCCAACAGACTCATATAAGCAATTCTTCATGTGCCTTACCAAGGTTCACACAATAATTTTATGTGTTCCCATTTACAAAAATTCTATTGAACATAGCAATTATAGACTATTATCGTTATTAGCATTGGGTACAAGTAGTAGACCAACCTGCCATTATAGAGACAACAACAAAATAATTCCTCCTTCAAACAACTTACAAATCCTTTTTAATGGGATGTGTAAAATATTATAATGAGAACAATTCTGAATTGCGTGATTTTCCTTATTAAATTGTGGCATATGCAGAAACTGCAAAGACGATTTTTTTCTTATAACTCTTACATTTAAAATAACCAGAGTTTTAAGGTAAACTTAATAGAGAATTAATATGGACAGTTATTTTTATTCAGATAATTAATACTTTTTTTTAAACATCAGAGTTCTAAAACTCTGATGTTTACTATTTCTAAAACAAATAAAAAGGAAGAATCTGATATTGCTATACCTGTGTGTCCTTAATAATAAAAATCCTGTTTTAAGTGCCAGTGATAAGTCTGTGGACTTCAGTTTGCATGTTCAGAATATTTATTGTGATGTTTTCACAGTTCTTGCATAGGAGGGATGTATAACAGTTTATCTTAGGTAATATTCTCTGTCAGATATGCTCAGATATTGTTTTTTGCATTCTGCCATTCCAGCTGGATCCCTAATCAATTCCTGCAAAAAGGACAGTCCAAAGACCAACCATATTGTGAAAGCAAAAAGTGTCTCTTGAAATCCAATCATGATTTGAAATACAGCTATTCAATTACCACACTTTTCTCCTCAAAGGAGAAAGAAAAAAAAAGCAAGTGGGGACAGAGAAGGAAGAGGAAAAAAATATAATGCTTCCCATGAGTCTGTGGGATACATGCAATTTGAATCTATCCTGTAATTGTATGTATAGTAGCTCCCCTAGTTTGGACTTCTATTTTTTTTTTATTCTACGTCTGCTCTCATAGCTACAAACATTCATGATGTACCCATAATAACTCACAATGATACATATTGCAATGACATGACCTTTCCCCAGAAATCAGGAGATGTCAGATTTTTTATTTTTACTATTTTGCCACATATGGTCTCTGAGAAAGAAGCTAATGCAAAGTTGGAAGCCACAAACTCTCTGTTGCACATGAGCAACGAATCCTTCTCCTAATCTAGGAAGATGAAGTTCTCTTACAGCCTTAAAATAATTTGAAGAAAGAGCCAGAATCCAGGAACACTAATTAAGGAACATGGTGGAAATATCTGTGTGAGGTTGCTACAATTCTAATTAGTTAGAGGCAAATTTGGAGGGGAAGAGAAAATAAACTTAACCCCGATAGCAACAGATAAGAAATCATCATTCTTACTACTGGTGTTCAAGTAGCCTCCCGAGAGAGGAAGTTGACAGCCATGCATAAGAAAACCAAGAAGAAAGCCTACTGAGCACCATGAGAGAAACTCACTCTAGGGACAATATGCTTTTAATAAAGACCAAAAGAGTGTCTTACAGAAAGAGCTGCTAAAACCCCCAACAAAATAGGGCAATCCCCAGCACCTATCCCAGCAGAAATGCTGAGACAGTGAAAGAGGGAGCTTTAGCAGAACCCATCTTTAACAAAGGAACAAAGAGTTCCAACAAGAGACAAAACCCTGAGCAAATGGTATACAGAACATCTGAGCTAATTACCGTGTCCTAACAGGTAATTTGGAGCAACTAGGGGATTCTTGCAGTGCCAAGACTGAGGCGGAACTGCACTTTGTGGTGGCTTATTGGTCTGGGGGCTTTTATTTCTTTTCTGACTTTTAAATTTAAAATTCGTATTTTAAGAAACTTATTTTTAGCCTGGGCTGAATGTGGTGATGAACAATCTCAGACTGCTTGTCAGAAATGCCCAGGGCTCATCATTAAGCTGATAGCAGATATTACTCCAGTTCTTTCTCCCTTACGGAGCAACACATCACAATACAGTGAGAAGTGCGGGGAGAAAGCTCGGCCAAGAGAAGGGTTCCTGTAAGTGGAATCCCAGGAACCACTGGGATTTTTGGTTCACATCAAAAATGTCCTAAAGAAGTGTGTAAAATGAAAGTGCTGTCTTCCTCAAACAGAAACTAAGGAAAACCTGTTAATGCCTCTGTTCCCTATTGGTTTCCTCTTTATCCTCCCCTTTCCACAATTTTCTGCTTTTATTCACCCCATTTTGAGAGGAGTTCTTTCGTTCCCAGGACTAATTCAACACAGAGAAGAGGCCAGATTTTGCTGATAGGAGCTATAACTTCTTTTTGCAAATGTCTTTGCTCCAGACTTCTTGTATCTCCAAGACAAATTAAATTCCTAAATAACGTATTTGGGGCTGGTGTTAGCTGTAAAATTTCTGATCCTCCACTCATGTAAAGCATAAGAAAAAATAAGCTCAGCAGGAGCAGGCTTGGGGGAGGGCTTGTAGTCCTCTGCATAACAGCAAGTTCCAGCACTTCACATTCACTGTCATTTGTTTCTGCAGCACTTCAGCGACATGTAATTCCTCATCCTGCAGGTGACAGATATCTTTGGTATTATTGCTGTTCTGTGGGCAGTAAATCTCCACTCAAATATAAGCCTAGGTCATGCCATGTGACAACTTCTTTACTTATTTGCATCACTGTAAGACAGCTTGGCAATTATACAGCAAGTATGTTACCATGGCAACACAGGGAAACTGCAGCATTTAAAAAAAAAATAAGACTGCAGAATTACTTAACATTTTATTCTCCAAAGACTTCAGTATTATGAGTTTAAACTTTGCACAAAAAAATCATAACAAATGGTGCCTATGTCATAAATAGTGCTTCCTACATCTTTTAGAAGTAATTGCTTCTTTGCATCAAACCATTTTATATTTTCTTCTTTGTGGAATTACTGAGTACAGAGTTTAATGAGTAAAGTACTCCTCTCTCCCCTGTCCAGAATTTTTTTTTTTTTTTTTTTGCAAAAAATACCACTTATTAGTCAAGTCAAATACAGTAATTATTTCAGCACAGTTAATGCGTAAGTCCCCTCACACACCTCCCACACAAATGACTACAGACAGCTCTGACAGTTCCTGAGTCTTGGTAAAGCTTTAGAACAGCACAAAAGAATAGCTGACATATTAGTCTGCATAAGATGGGAAGAGCCAAGCAGTCTGAATCGTGAAAAGGGACACAAGAAGGTAAGAGGGACACAACTATCCAATGTCCAAGTCATGGGCTGGTACCCCTGAATCAAGATAAAAACACCCTTACTTCTAGCATGTCAGAATGTTCCTTCTGGCTTAGTGCCTAATTCAAAACTGAGGCTCAGACAATCAAAGATGGCTTTATCATCCAAGTCCCACCAGCTGCACTGGTTTTGGATGTCACATGTCACAATGATTTTAACCTTTTAGTCATGTGCTGGTGATCAGGAAAGCAATGGTGACAGTGCTACTGCAGACCTTTCATAACCCAGGGTTTTGAAATAATTTAGTATATATTTAGTATATACTATTGCTGTCATATTATTACTATACATAATGACAATAAAATGAAGTAGACATACAACATTAATGAAATTCAAATAAATGAAAAAACATATATACCACTATATCCCAGGACATTTTCTCTCATGCTGCTACCATTTCATCTCACAAACACAGTCAATTCATGTAAAGGCAAATGCTCTTAGTCGCCTAAGAGTTATTCTGTTCCTCAGAACAGAAATAATGGTAAGCTTACCTGAAGCCATCATAGTTTTAGGACACCTTCCTTGCAAACAGAGGGCAGGCAGAGAGCCCTTTTTGAGAAAAATGGAACTGTGTGACACAGATACAAAATATTAGATAAGCCCATTAATGCATGACTAATGCTTTCCACTGAGAAAAATACTCTGCCTTCAATTCTATTTCTAAAAGATTTGACACTAGTAGTGGCCTAATTTAAAGTCTGATTTCATAAAACACACCATTCATTCGTTCATTGGCACAGTCAATAGAAAAATAGATATTGTCATCTGAAGAGCAGAGTTTGAAAAACAAAGTCTTGCTGTGCAGTGTCTCTGATCTACATTCCACACTAATTAACCTATATATTTCAATTGAAAAGAGATCTTATCAAGAAGCCTAATTATGTTACCTATATTGCATTTCCGAAGATAAAGTCCAGCCTCAAGTCTTTGTTAACACCATTAACAAATAAAATTCACAGAGAGCTGGTTAGGAGCAGAAATTCTAAAAATGTCCAAAGCATTTGCACAAATAAAACATTCAGAATTTAACCACCTTGGCATACCCAGAATTATCCATTGTGTTACTATGTACAAGAAATATTCAACAAAAGATTCAAGGTAGCCCAACTACCTTTACTAAAATTCTAGCTCTTAAGGCCAACAATACCACAGAACATAAACAGCTCAATGAAAACTCAGAAATATAAGCAGCAAGAATAAGCAGACTTTTGTTCCAAACAATAAACCCAGTGAATAAGAACCAGAATGACAGGCACAGGAAAGAGCAGAAGCAGCAAGAGGAGGAGAGGCAACACAAGGGGACACTTGATGTTGTCAGAGATGAGTCTACAGGCGTGTCAACTGGAGAAAAGAGATGAGAGCTGTGAAAAGAAAGCAGAAAAGAAGAAGCAGCAACTCAATCACTAACAAGCAACAGCAAACAAGCGGGAAAAGACATCCAGCTACCAGGAAGCCAATTCTTAAGTAAAACTGCCACAATGGAAAGGTGAACACATGGCATCACCGAGAAGAAAACAACCAGCTTCACATACCAACAAAATTATACGAGGAATTGAGAGGAAAAAGCAGGAAGGAAAGCCTGAAGGTAAAGGTTTTGGCCACATCGCAGACATTATTTGAAACTAATTGAGTTTTGACCACAGCTTCATGTGGTTTAGTGCAGCATTCACAATGAAATGAACAGATTTACAGGTACGAAAAATCTATGTTCCTTCTGGAGAAAATCAGGCATCATCATAGGAACAGAATTACTTACTACCTTGGACTAACTGCTTACCTATTCCTGTTTGCAAAAGTGTTGAATTGAGTGATATTTCTGTTCATGGAATAGGATTGCTCCCATACCACAGCAGTATTTCCCATCATGCCAAGCCCCATATAAAACCATATGTCTAACAAAAGGCATAACACCGTAGCATCCACATGGGAAGTGAGGAGTCAAGAAGGTTTGATTCCGTGCCCTGCCACACCCTTCTGCTTTAAAGTTTTACAAGCCAATTTAGGCAATTCAGCTCCTTCCAATTCATAGTCTTGGCATGGCTTTCCACTAGGTTTGCAGGTGATGCATAATCCTGCATTGGGATACCTCCTGCTGTCAAACTGGAAGCCTTCCTATCTTTTGAATGAACATAACAGTCTTCCACATCCTATAAAAATGTGATCTGGGCAGAGATATGGATAGCAAAGAGCTAGTTAAATATTAGGTCTGCATACCCCCTTTATTCCCAGAGCCCAAACTGTTGAAAAGTCTAGTGGATATAGGCTAAAAGGAATGTACAGCCACCTCTACAGAAAACATATGGCTGAATTCAATCTTGGTGTAAACAAAAATACTCTAAGTTTCACACAATTTTTTTCCCCTTTTTTTATTTCACACTTCTTCCAATAGCTGCAAACTATCGTCAAAGCCCATCACAGATGAAGTCATTTCTGAAGCCAAGCTATGCATTTTTTAACGCCATTTTATCTTTTCCCATATGTCACTCCATCTATTTCTGTTGCTCTTCTTCACCTTAAACTGATTATGTATCTGGTAATTCACTCTCCAGCAAAGCCTGATTCATCTGTAACCACGTAAGGACAGATTCCATGATGAAATCTTTAATTGAGATGGTTCGGAGGAGGGAAATTTCACAGTTTCCTCCAAAGATATTTTTTCAAGGCATTCCACTTCTGGGAAAAAAAGCTCTCTGAAGCCTGTGGAATTCACATAATAAAAAATACAAACCCTAAGGCCAAAATTGCAAAAAGAGAAGACTGTATCTGAACAGGCTTTCTTGCATTCCCTTGTGTTTTTCCTTTTTAAGGACACTCTTGTGTCGTTTAAAATATATTTTACTGTGTCTATAGTAATTATAAAGTTATTTCACTAATTTTAACAGACCTATTTCCATGTTTTCAGTTTCTTTTTTTTTCTTTATTTTTTCTTTTATTTCCCTGTATATCCAGTCTTGTGACTCTAAATCAATGTATTTCCTACCATTTACATTGAATGTTTGGAACTCATGGTTATTTTTTACGATTTCTATAAGAAAAATGTTATTTATGCTGCAAAATTGTTAGTTCCTACAACAGGTCATTAAATAACTATATTGTTTGAGCATATTGTTATTTTTAATACATCTGGTAGTCCTTCAGCTCTTTTTTTTGGAACACATGTTATTACTCTTTTCAAGTAAATGTGAATTAATTTTTGTCAATTAATTTCATAGGATGACATAAAACTCTGAAATCAAATTCAAATTTAATTTCATCTGCTGCAATATGTACAGCAACTGATTTTCTACTGTACTTTCAATAGAACAATTCAGAACATGCCTAATTAAAAAAAAAATCTTTTGTAACAATCATAGAACTTTCTGCTCAAAATGGTTTTGTATGTTTAGAGAGATGGTTTTTGCTACAATCCTGTTATGCTTCTAGAAGCAGAAGTTAAATGTGTGGAAGGCTCATGATTATCTTGCCACTTACATCCTTTTCATCTCTACTCCCAATTTACTAACCAGTACAAACAGGTGTGTTTTTCTCCCATTTTCAAGCAAGTGGCAGGTACCCTGAACACAAAAGAATGACATAAATTCTCCAGGGCAGCAAGTCCCCCAGTCTCTGCTTCTTCAAGCATTTCCTCACTTGCTCCCTTGTCCTCCCCTGAAATCACTTCTGTATGATCTTTTCTTATTTCTAGTTTATGTGTGCACATATGACAAAGAAATTTTGCAGAGAATCTCAATCTTTGCCATTTTCAATTCATAATTAATTCACTCCTTTTCATTTATTAATGAACTAATTTCTTCCTAAGGTTAAAGTTTTTCAAAAATGAAAAAAGGCAGAACTTCTTCAGTGCATGAAGAGCTCCCAGACAACAGTTAAGAAACATGTTTTGGTGGCCTAAATCCCATAGGAATCCACATACTACAGCAATTAATAACAGAAACTGAATGTTTGGGGAAACGGGGACCTGACAACTGCTTTGGACTTGTTTGCACTTCTTTGTAAGCCATGTAAGACTGGTTAGACTCTTAGAGGAGGAAAACAAAACCAAACCCCTCAACCATTCTCCTATAACGTCCATGGACAAAATCTTCTTCACAGCTTTTGAAGATGTTCCTCCCCACCTTCACATGCATGGGTAGTATTTATTTTCTGAGGGCCATGAAAGCAATTATTTGAATTTGTGTACAAAAAACCTTTTATGACCATTAGCATTCTGGAATGGAAAGCTCAGGATCTCAGGTGTCTAAATCAGGAATTACAAAGGCATAGCAGACTCTGTCCCAGTGCAACTTTTTACCATGATGGAGCAATGCAGTTATGCAGGTTTGGCTCACAGTTTACATATATAAATTTTCCTCTGTATACATTCTGACCATTACACTGAGCTGCACATCCTGTCCTATGTATTGCAAGGTAAAGGGAAGTGCAGTAAGTGAAAATACTGTATCCATATTACTTGCTGAGACGTTTTTTGAATACTGCATGCCACTAACCACATCTGCTGGATTATGCATGCCTCCTGTTCTCCCTGCCCTCTTGTATGATTGAATGTTACACACTGATTTCAGATCAGGCTCACTCTCTTTTCACTAACATTATGTTCTCATTTCTAAGAATGTTCTCTTAGAAAATGGGTCTTTAGCTCATTTGACGATGTGGTATGCACATTGCTAAAACAAAAAATAAGGTTAGTCAAGGTCACCATTGCTAATGGAGCCTATTCTAAAATTATATAGCCCAGATGTGATTTTTTTTTTCTTTTTTAATCAAATGTAGGACAAGAGTAAAGAGTACTTGAATTGACACATTAATATAAGAGGCAGACAATGTGAAGAAAGAATTAGAGTTATAATCAAAGCCTGCTGCATAAGAGCAGATTGCTTCAGCTATGTTCGGAGTGGAATATAATTTGGTCTGTCTACCCATTTTGATTTCTTTATTGCTTTGTTACTGAAGACTTATATTGTATTTCCATACACAGACACACAAGCTGTAAGGGAGAGATCATAGTTACTGTTGGCAAGGAAACAAGTTACTGGGTGCTGAAACTCACATTTCAAATTAAAATTATATTAGGATTTGAGTCAATTCACACTTAGAATTGTCAGTGAGTTTTTATTTGTGTATACTTAGAGCAGGAAGTCATTAATAGCTAATATATTTGAAGGAAAATTACTTATGCCACTACTGTTGAACTCAGGGAAAGATACAAAAAATAAATTGCTAAAGAATATGTGGCCATTCCTGCACAAAAATCAAGCACATAAAATGGCAATAACTTGCTTCCCACAGCTTTCAGTAATTTTTGAGGAAACAAAAATCAAAACCCAGCATTCTTTTTATTTGTTTCTGTTAAATTACTCCTATAGAATGCATCTGAATTATCTGCCCTCCCACAGCTGCTGTCCAGAAAGAAAACAACAGTAATTTCCCTTTCTCCTATTCTTGCACATGTTATATTCACACACAACCTTCCTGGTACCCCTCTGTTGCAGTCCCTTCATGTTTTGTGCAGTTATTCCAAGCAATTCAGCACCTCTATTTCTCCTTACATTTTAGGACAAGCAAGAAAAGAGCCAGGAAATATTCACTGGAACAAGGCTGTATAGACCTAGCAGCAAAAGTGAAAGAAAATGTTAACTGCTTATGGCTCTTCTGAGGACTTCAAAAAGCAGCCAGGAAGGGATGTTCTTGTGTACAATACATCACTAGGATACTGACAACATTTTCCTGACAGGTACTGTTTGTCACCAGAACAAGGTCCAATTACATAGTCATTAAACAAATTTCATTGTTCCTAGATGGAAAGATTTGAACTTGAATCGAAGTGCAGTGCTACAACAGTTCTTTCTGAAGTTTTTCTTCCACATAGCAATTAAAGAGATTCAGTAGGGATTCCTGAAAATGTTACCAGTTTATGTGAAAACATTAAATGTGAAAATATACAGTGTGGCAGTTAAAGGGATAAGTGGAACAAGTCAGCTTTTGAAGTTTTCCACTTATAAATCAGTTTGTCATATGTATCTTATTAAGATATTATAAGTGAAGAAATTATAATTCACTGTTCTCATGGTAAAGCTGGTATAGTCTGGGAATGTATCATCATCTGCTTGAATCACTTCTGGGAGTTACATGCATTCTGTATAATGAGAATAAAACTTCATGTCATATTTTGAAAATGGCATATATGGTCTATTTATGGCTTCGCAGTTCAAGGTCATTTACAGGGATCATTATCTCCACTTATTCTCCCAATTCTTTCAATAGTTTGACATAGTCAACTAGTAAGGTTTCTGAAAATATTAAAAGTACAAGTTGCCTTAGTTTAAAATAGTTGACAACTTAGATACATTGTTGAATTTCAAATTAGAAAAAAGCACATGATGTATAATTTATAGGCACAGAATCACAGAATATGCTGTGTTGGAGGGACACACAAGGATCATCAAGTCCAGCTCCTGGCCCTGCACAAGACCATCCCCAAGAGTCACACCATGTGTGACTGGAAGCATTGTCCAAATGCTTCTTGAACTCTGTCAGGTTGGTGCTGTGACCACTTCTCTGCGTGGCCACTGCACCAAGACTGACAGAGTTGGTTCCAGTGCCCAACCACCCTCTGGATGAAGAACCTTTTCCTAACATTCAACCTAAACCTCCCTTGACTCAGCCTCATGCTATTTCCTTGAGTCCTGTCACCTATCACAAGTGAAGAGATCAATTTCTGCCCCTCATCTTCCCTTCATGAGGAAGTTGTAGGCTGCAATGAGATCTCTACTCAGTCTTCTCTTCTTCAGGCTGAACAAACCAAGTGATCTCAGCCACTCTTCATGAGGCTTTCTCTCCATACCCTTCATCATCCTTGCTGCCCTCCTTTGGATGCTCCCCAATAACGTAAAATCTTCCTTACATTGTGGCTCCCAAAACTGCACACAATATTCAAGGTGAGGCTGCCCCAGTGCAGAGCACAGCAGGACAATCCCCTCCTTTGCCTGGCTGGTGGTGCTGTGTCTGACGTCCCCTGGGACATGCTTGGCACCCCTGGCTGCCAGGGCACTGCTGGCTCATGTTCAACTTGCCATTGACCGGGATCCCCAGGTTCCTTTCTGTGGCGCTGCTTCCCAGCCTCTCATTCCCCAGTCTATACACACAAGGAGGGTTGCCCCACCCCACGTGCAGAATCCAGCACTTATCCTTGTTACACTTCACAGGGTTGGTGATTGACCATCTCTTTAGTTTGTCCAAGTCTCTCTGCAGGGCCTTCTACCTTTGAGGGAGTCAACAGTTCTTCCCAATTTAGTGTCATCAGCAAACTTGCTTTGTATTCCTTCAAGTGCTATGTACAAGTTGTTAATGAAGATGTTGAGGAGCTCTGGGCTGAGGATGGAGCCCTGTGGAACCCCACTGGTGTCCAGACACCAGCCTGATGTCACCCCGTTCACACTAGCTCTCTGTGCCAGACCCAGTTGCTCACCCAGTGCCTAACACAGTTATTCAGCTCTGGGATGGACATTCTGTCCACAAGGACACCATGAGAGGCACAGCATCAACAGCTTTGCGGAAGCCCAAAAGGATTGTATCTTTATCTATCTATATCCTAGATCAGCTCGGTAGATGTCATGGTTTGAATGACAGGTGTCTGTTAAGGAAGACAGGAGCCTCCCTTGGAATTGAGAATTTAAACCCCCTCCCTCCGAATTATTATAACTTTGAAATTAAGGGGCTCTCAGGCAAAGATATGGGAATAGGAATAGATATGGGAATAGTTCTTTATTAGGGGAACTAAAATAAACAATAAACCAAAACCACATACAGTATTACAATGGAGAAAAACAAACAAACAAACAAACAAAACCCAGAGTCAGGATCCAACCTGACACCCTGTGGGTCAGGGTGTTGGTGGCAGTCCCATTCAATGGTGGCTGCAGTCCTCATGGCAGATGTGGCTCTGTTGAAGTGATGCTCCTGTAGAAAAGTGGAGTTGTTTCACTGAAGGTCCAGTGGTGATAGATGGGCCTGGTCTTCCTCTGAGAATCCAGTGGAAAAGGCTGCCTTGGTGTTCTAACTACCAGATTTTTATCCAGGTAGGAATACTTGGCTCCTCCCCCTGGCTGGAGCATTTCCCAGTGGGATGGTGTAATTCTATCAGTGAGACTCACTGGCCCATGAGCAGAAGATCTCTCCCTGGAGGGAGGCTGGGTTGTGGAAGAGATAAGAAAACTGCCCCAGCAGGTTTATTGACAGTTGGCCATTGACAGACAATTACACCACCCACACACACCCCAGTTTGATCAGATGGTGATAGAATACAGAGTTTTGGTTACACTTTGCACTGCAACCCATGACAGTAGATTACCCTGTCATAGAAGGAAATTAGGTTGGACAAGCAGAACTTTCCCCTCATGAAGTCCTGTAGGCTGTGACAAATGATTGTGTTGTCCTAGACATTTTTTCAATACCTCCCTGAATAATCTTTTTCATGATTTTACCGGGCACTGAATTAAGACTGACAGGCCTGTAGTTTCTGGCGTCCTCTTTCTTGTCCTTATTGAAAATCAGGATGTTAGTCCGCTATATTATAAAATACAAGAGTATGTAATTAACTAAGAATTTTTAAGCATTTTTTTTGGTACACATTCCTACATACCTGGAATAATTATTAAATTCTGTATGGAAAATGTCTCTTCTGACTTTATGTCTTTATGCAAAGCCTTATAAATTTAAGCTCAAATAATTTTTTTTTGTTGTTGTTCAAAAGAGCATATTTTTGAAATAATGAACTAGAAAAAGGTGCTTAGGAACAAGCTATTAAATCCTACTACGTGTGGGAAGATGGTTCTAAATCTCTTGGACATTTTTCAGCCAGGAATATGTCATGCACTTATTATATTATGAGCTTTATTTCATCTGAATAGAAGAAAAATTCTTACTGATTTAACTTCATTAACTATGCATAACCATCAGCAAATTTAAAGAATAGAATTATAAGAGAGTTTTCCTGTTCCCTCTAGGGAAAAATTTTCCCTCTCTTTTCAGAAAGCTCTGCAGTGCTGCCCTACTACAAGTATTAACCTCTTAACATCTACAGTAATGATACAATTTCTTTCTCCTCTCCTAATAAAAATAATTCAGATTGAGTACTTTAATTATTATTTCTTAGTACTAATGGCTCTTTCTGCAAGTGGATCTAGTAGCACTGAATTATCAGTACTAATATGCCCATATAACTCACTATAACTAACAGTGAAACTATCTGGCATCAGGTACTGTGCAATGCTGTGAATCTTATTTTTTTTTAACTTCATATGTCTACAAAAAACACTTATTTGCCCACAGATGATCAATAGAAACAAGCAATGGACCAAGTTCTTTAAAGATAGACTTTTTTAGTAAGCACCTGCAAGTAAGACATACAAAGCCAAAGTATTTGTATTTGAATATAAATACAGACACTGGCTAAACCAGACTTTAACTTCACCATGTGAACTTAGAAAATCTCGGTTTAAGTTTGGTGTGGTTCCTTGCTGCAGTTGTCAAAGGTGCCTCACAACCTAATGATGATGAATTTAGCCTAGTCACATTATCAAGGGACTTAAAAGCACTGAACACATCAATTTCAAAAGGAAATTCTTGGTTCTTTCAGAAATATCTATCATATTTTTTCTGGCTTCATTCATCCCAGAATCCCAGTGCTTTGTAAACACTACTGAACATAGCACAGCACTTTGTTGGTGCATGGAGGTGAAGACAAAGGAACCAAACACATCGCACAGGGGTTATCCTAGCCAGAAGACTGGTGATTGTTATAGGCAATTTTTATAATTTAAATAACTAATAATAAATGGCAATTCCTTCCTTCCTTCTGCACTGACAGCAACTAAAACAAGTCTCCTTTCTGTTGCATTTCTCTTAAAGCAGGTTTCAAAAGCGGGATCCAGAGACACGTGTTCAGCACCCATTTGGGAAGGTGAGCATGTCCAACCCTACTGTGCTCAGGAGCCATGGGCAGAAGTGTGGGTGCATGAACAAGCTAAGGAAAAGAGGCTCTTGCTGAGTCTCCAGTCCTCAATGACAGTGTGGGATTTTATGTTATTGGTGAGAAATCAAGCAGCAGGAAGCCAAAGTGTTTTCTAGAATACGTAAATTTTTTCCAGCCCTGAAGGTACACTTTGATTTCCCCTTTCACTTTGAATGCTTTTCCTGACCTCCTGAAACTTCCCTTTCTTCTCTGCTGTTTATTTCATTCTGCTTTCACTACACTTCTCACAGTAACCAGTTGCTCTGTTGAAGATAATTTCATGCTGTGTCGGTACATCTAGGAGAGATGATGCTGCAGACAGAAAGCTATAGAAGTTTTTGCTGGGTGTGGTTTTGTGGAGGCACTTCAGTGTAGGTGCAGCGTTTTCCTTTCCTCTCAACCACCTGAAACCAGAAGAAGGGAATGTTTCTGCAGAAAAAAATAAAAAAGCAAAGATCTATAAATTCATTTCAAACCAAAAACATTTGGGTCCTCAAATTTTAGGCAACAACACTGGGAACTACTGTTACTGACTGCAGTGAGTAGTTCAAGGGAGTCAAGGTGACTGACATATCTCTCTGGGCTAATAACCACTGAAGCTGAGCCATTTTTTTTTCTATAGCTGAAGTACTCCTACAGAGTACTTAAAAGAACAACACAAACTTTTTCTTATCCTCCAATTAAAAGATATCTATATTATTACCTGTTTAGAGACCTCCAGAACTTTTCTGCTTTCTAACCAGATTTTGATGATATGCCATCATATACACAAAGAGGCAGATGTCGCCCTTGCAACAGATCTCCTTGCCATCCTACTCCTTTTAGGTTACTTACAAAAAAATAATTATTTAAAAAAAGAAATCCAAATAAAATATAATACTGGAATAAAGCAAAAAGGACTTTGTTCAGAGTCAGATACAGTTCCCAAAATCTGAAGAGAATTTCTGAAATTACAGTGGAAGTATTCTCCTCCAAAACCTAGGTGTATTTTCACAGATTCCCTGACTGATTCATGGCATAGTCACTAAGTTGATGGAATAGCTCTAAAGGATTTAAATAGATTACACAAATTAAGTTAGCTTAAACACTGGCAATATATTAAAGTCATCAAAGTTATTACACACTTCAGAAAATATAAAGTTATTTAAATAGAACCTAGATTGTATAATCTGTTGCAATGTAGTATATTAAGAAGCAGCTGACTCCTTTTATTTCTTTCCATTAAGCCCTAGGTTGAAAATCTATCCTTTGCCCACACGGTTTGTCTGCACATTTTTTCTCAACAACAATAATCCTGCTCTCAGCCATGCGTGTTTTCCTTAATACAAAGTCTCATTGAGAAACAATGCACTGATGTCTTTGGTAGAATTTGGTGCTCAGCATATGCAGCACTCAGATGTGCTATGAATAGTGTACATACAAATCACCCCTAAATTTGTTCATTCCAGTAGTGTAAATTAGCAACATTCTGAACAGATTTTTCAAAGCATTCATCACAGAAAAAAATTTTTAGATATTCTAGTGAGTGCTAGTTCTGCTTTAGTATCACAGCAATACAAATCTCTCTCTTCCTAAACTTATGGGAACATGCTCCTCATTCTATCATAAACAAGACAAACCTTAAAAGTTAGTATATTTTTATTATTTAGTTCACTAAAGCTGTGCTCTAACTACACTAGCGCTCAAAATACAGCCAGTCAGTCAGCTGTATGTCTGTTCAGCAACACAGAATCTCTTGAACCTAAAACGCTAAAACGTCTGTTTAAAGACATGTTGAATTATTCTGTGGTGAGTAGAATACTGAACAGGAGCCACTGTTTGCTGCTTAACGATGGGCAAGAGATATAATTTCTTACCCATGAAAACAGTGAATTTTTTAGGACTTGCACTGTCACTATTAATGCCTCCTAATTTGCAGCACACCACACTGCATGAATAAAGATTCACACAGAGAAGACATAACTGTGCATAATTCCATAGGCTTTTGCCAGGCAAAAGCCATTACTCAAAGAGCAAAGAATTTAGCACACAGACCTTGATCATTTGTCTCATATATAACAGTGTATGGTTTTCTAAAATAAGAAAATTTGACACTGACCAATTTTATTCAATCTTCCCATCTGATAAAAAGCAGAAGTATGAATGTATATCCCTTCTATAATCCCCACTTCTACAGCAACTGCAAATACTGTGAAGAGATATACAAAATTTTAAGACTTTTTTTAGTTCTTGTTTGCCATCTGTCTGCAATGATATCTTGGGGCAATACATAATAAAATTTAATTATGCATTGCAAAAAAATCATAAGTATTTTTTACTTAGCTGCATGTTGAACTGATTGAATGTTCCCTTGCTGTCAACATCTAGGAACTGTGAACATGAAGGACTAAAAGAGACCCCAGGAAATCATCTAGATTAATCTCCTCTCAGAACATAAATACCACTTACTGTCAACTAGAAAGGTGCTCTAGACTGTGACTTGTCAGTTTTAAGATGTATATGATGGACAAACATTACCTGATAGGTTTTTTTTTTCTCTGAAGTCTTTTCTTATATTCAATAAGGATTAAATATTCCCTATTAAATTTAAATTCCAAAAGGGGTCCACTACAGAAAATAGCCTATTTCACTTATCTTTACAACATCAACAGTGCCATTCCATGACTCCTGAGCAACATTTAGCATAATTTCAACTTCCAGTTTTGATATCTTTAAAGTCATTACTGCAATTCTTCCCATGGGACAAATTCCTGCTGTTTGTAAAGACACACAGAAATTTTTGCTAACTTTCTTACAAAAGAATGTACAACAGAGAGGGCTGACTTCGAGAACACTAAAACAAATTCCCAGAAAAATCTCTGGTGGGAAAGAAAATAAGGTAAAAAGACTATGAATTTAAGCATATCCCAAATTCAATATTCAAATGGCTTTTGGATCCAAGATTATTTGCTGGGTCAGAGCCCATTCAGCTTCAGGGAAGTGCTAAATTTTCTTGCTCATCTAACAAGATGTACAAGCCCTGAGATATCTGTAAAGTTTAAGCTGACTTCTCTATACATTTGTGATGAAGCAAGCTTCTGAAGAAGCAAATTCTATAGTATGGAGCCATTTAATAAATCAGAACTGATACAACACACCCAGGACTTTTATCCTGGATAAATCCTGATGGATATCCTGGATAATCCTGGATATCCTGATGGATAGCTCCATCACTCAGAGCATTTCCAGCCTTTCACTACCATATCTGATCTGCCCTCCAACTCCCACTCTGAGCAATGTACAAAATATTGTGTGCAGCAGTCCCTTCTGACTCAATTAATTGCTACCTAGTTGCTGCTGATGTATATGTATTCCTATATTTCATTCTTAAGTTTTCCAGTAAATCCATGAATTTAGTTTGTACCTGTAGCCATAACCAAAATGTTGGATTTTAGACAAGGATGAAAAGAGTATAATAATCTAAATATTTTGGTCCAAGTTTGGAAACACTGCTGTAGCTTTTCCAGGAAATTTTATGTGCTTCATTCTTTAGCTGTCCTTTGTAGGTCAGTCTCTCCTCCCAGGGAAAGCACCTATTTTCATACAAAAGTCCTGTTTAGTCAAAAAGTACTTCTGCAGTGAGCATGCTCAAGTGTAACTTTCTATCAATCATAATGCCAGCACAACAGCAGAGGATAAAATTTAAATTCCTGTTAGCATGTTGATTTTATAGTCTGTTCTTTCTCATTTTACTCTCTAAACTTATTTTACATGAAAGATTGTGTCTCAAAAATACAGCTAATGCAGGGGAGCATAACGTAGGAACCATTACAGTCAAGGCTAAACCAGCCCTTACCTCATTAAAGCGATGCTTTGGCAGATGTTACAGTCTGTCAGGAAAGGAACCTTGAAACTAAACAGTGCAAAATAACTCAGCACAAAAATAAGAATTGTTTGGTGCTACCTCTGCATCTTCCCAGTTTAATCAGACTCCTGATGTTAGTTTAGCGTATTTTTTTTTCTGGATTCCTTTTTTGGTGTTTAAAAGGAGAGTAAACACTTTTAACAGACATTTTAGTTAAAATTAAGTGTGCTGGTGTAAAGAACCAGGCAGATCTTTGAAAAAGAAGTTTGCTGTACTGATGGAACTTAGTACAGCAAAGATCCAATTTTCCCTAAAGTGCAGCAGAGTTTCACATGAGTAACCATTTTTCCTAACATGACGTCTCCTCATGAAAACATTCACTCTTCAGAATGGGCTCCACCTGACTAGGAGCACCAAAAACAAATGCACACCATTAATGTCATTGTATCAAGGCTTCAATCAGACAGGCTTCTGAATCAGTCATTCTGACCTTGTACTGTGATACCATGATGGTACCCTTCCCATCAACCTCACAGGTGGTACTACTTTTTACTACTAAATTTTACTACTAAATTACCACCAGCAATATTGGTGTCATAAAAGATGAATATATGTAATATTTAAAAATAAATACATAAGCATATCCTTAATATATATATATAGTAATCCTATATATTAAGTATACATAAAGATATACTTATGTATTTTAAAATAAATACATAAATAAATAGTTAAAGCAAATTACTATTTATTACCTGAGTCACTGAAGAACCAAGTATGTTGTATGTTTCACAAAATGTCCTAGCTTCCCTCCTTTCTTAGGTTGCTTCCAAAATGACTGAAAACTTTCTTTTGTTGTCTCCTAGTTAAAGTATACATCTTTATGAAGGGTCTTCAGCCCCTTGCACAGTGTCTGTACACCTGACAGCTCCAGCCACACACTGAAGCACAGCAGAGGGTAGAACTTGCTGTCACAACATGTTTTAGATTTTCAGATTCAAATTAGGCAAGACTGTTGGGTTTAGTAATTAACTGCCCTTGATCAGTCATCCAGGAATATAAATACATACTTCAATAAGTTAAACTTTATGCCTTCAAGCTTTTATCTTTAGCTGTATCTAAATTAAAATATGTCTGAGCAGGCATGAAAGGTAAAGTAGCTTTTATACAATTGGCAGACTTATTTTTACAAAATATTTAATCATACCACCCAAAGATTACTTCCATAATTTAATATGTCAAATATCACATTCATCAGAAAAAAACTCCAAAAACACAAATTCGATGCACTTCATTGAGTATTAAAAGTTACAAGGGTGGACAATATTTTGTTATAACAACAAGCCCTTTTTTGAATTCACCTTTCTTAACTGGAACAATAACAATAATTAATGTGAAGTCATTCTGGAACAGCTTTCTATTCTGTGTCAAATGAGATGCACAGACATTCATGGAGTGTTTCCACATATTTATCAGCCATAGTAATTTACTTTTTTTTAGTAATTTTTATGGAACTACCTAGAATACTGTCACTCAAAAGTTTATCCAAAGACTACCAACACATGTCTGGTTGCTCTTATTTCCTACTAGATTGAGAAAAAAGAAATACAGGATGATTCATGTTTTCTACTCAACCAGATCACCACTTTTCCTATTTTTTCTTGTCTCTCAGGCAATAAATATTTCCAAATATCTTCCCTCAGACATGCTACAGCTAAGACTTAGCCCTTAGATCAAAGATGACTCAATACTGGTTTTTTTCTAAAAAAGGTAAAAAAGAAAGCAATTTGTTTATGGAGGTCACTTTTCTTTACTCTCTAAAAATAGTAATAGGAGTATTTGAAAAGATGTCTGTTCTTACCAACAGCAATTTTGGTCGAGTTATTTATTAAGCAATCTCTTGCAATGGTGAGGAGGGTAATAAAGAAGAATGAAATGGGGGTAGAAAGCAGCCAGCTAATAAAAATAAAAGTGACTAAACAAAAGACAGAGAGAAAGCTCCAATTTCATGCCATGTTTACAAAGCTTAAACAAAGAGAAAGGCACTACATTACCTAGATTCATCTCTCTGACCTTCCTATCACTGCTGATCTACAGCTTACTAAACAACAAAGTGTACACATTCTTCATTTCTATGTAGGATACAAGTAAATCTAATGCTTCACAATGATGTATGAGGGTTTAAAACTTGGGTAACCACTGCCATGGATAATTTTAATTTTCTGCAGACACACCTAGACAAAGCCCTATCAATTGATTTATAAAGAAGTTTTACGCTTCTTAAAGAAATAAACTGATTTTTACAGACAGCAAACAAAAGAACAATGTCCAAGACTAGGAAAGAATGAAACATCCAAACTAATTTACAGAATCCCCACTACTACCTTCAGTTTCAAGAGAAAGCCCCTGCCAGCCAAACCTAGGGAAGGCAGCATCCCATATGCTTGGACACTTCCAGAGATGGGGCATCAACAACTTTTCTGGGAAAACTGTTTGAGTACCTTGCTGCACTCTGGGTAAAGTACTTTTTCTAAAAGTAATCTAAACCTACTCTATTTTTGTTTAAATCCATTTCCCCTTGTCCTTTCACTACATGTCCTTTTAAAAATCCCCCTCCTTCCTTTTTGTAGGCTCCTTTTGGGTATTCAAAGGCTGAAGTTAGGTAACTCCAAAGCCTTCCTCTCTCCAGGCTGAACAATCCCAATTGTCTCAACATTTCCTCATAGGAGTGGTGTTCTATCTCTCTTGCCATCTTGGTGGCCTCCTCTGGGCTTGTTCCAGCACATCTTTGTCCTTCTGGTGCTGAGGACCCCAGAGCTGGATGCAGCACTGCAGGTGGGGTCTCATTACAGCACAGCAGAGAGGCAGAATGTAGCCCAAGTCATGGTTGATTTTCTGATTTTCTAGCCTGCAGGTGTGCAATTTCCAGCTCTTGTCCAGCTCTCTTTTATGTAGCTGCAAATTTAAAATCATCTTAAGTAAAATACACATTTCAGTTGTGCATCCTTTAAAAAAAAAAAAAAAAAAAAAAAAAGAGAGAGAGACAAACAGAATGTACAAAACCATTGTAGGAAATATTTTGCCCACATTTAAAAGTCTCAGAAATTAATGCAGTGTCATATCTCCAGTCCCTCTTTTGAAATTGTGAATTATCCTCATATGAAGGTGCCTGCTGCTTTGAAACTGGAGGTTTCTAACTTCAGCTTACATCTCCTGGGTTTTGATGGAGATAGGAGAGATCCAGGAAATGCTTTCTGGTTTGGTGCCTCACTGGTGAAGATTGGTGGATACACTCAGCCATTGGTCAGGTCACAGGTACTGTTGAATGTTGTGTTTGGAGGGCGATGGGTTTTTGTTTGGTGGGGGATTTTTAATATCACCCAGGTGTATTGCTTCAACATCCTCATGAGTTCATGGGTGAAGAAACACAGTTTGGAGTAAAAATACAATTTCAGTGCCTTTAAAGGTCCAAGTATATGCTAACAGAACATGAACATTTGAGATGTTTCATTTTCATAGAAAATTCCCTTTGTTACAATTGGCAGCCTACCTACCACACCCTTTATGATGGAGCTATTACTCTACTTCAGAACAGGGCTAGCTTTTGAACCACTTTCACGTGTATTATTATTTATAATCAACATTTAACAATAGCTATATCTCTAAATGAAGGTCTTTTATTCCTCAGATATATCAAAGAACTTTTGCATGATTTTTAGCCAAAGTAGTCATGGATATTTGATTATTCCTTTACACAATTTTATCAACCATATCTACGATTAACACTTACAGTATTGATTGCATTTATGCAATATATAAATTACCTCTCCTTTAAGCAGAGTGGATTATTACCTAGTGTAATGTCCCATTTTGCAACTCTTTCCAAGAGTTTAAAAGTGTTTCAAAGTAGTGTTTTTCTCAGACTGCCTTGGACTAGTGTTTTTAAGGAAACTTCATGCAGTATCATAACTTGAGTTTTCCCCACTTTTCCCATAGATAGACCAAAAACCCACACACAAACACCACCCAAAAATGTTGGTGTCCCCTGGCATGAAACAGAAGTGGCCTCTTCCAGCATCAGGCAATCAGAGAATTGTAAGCCCTCCTGGGTGTTCTAATTTCACCTCAACACAAATGAGAGGCAGGATACAAGCTGCAATAACCACAGTACGTGTTTCACTTAAAACTTACCAACAAAGTACATTTCCTCTGACACTGCTGTTTCACTAATCCATATAACACTCATCAAGGCAACATGACTGTAGGAGATAAAGGAAAGGATACACATAATTAATCTTTATAATCAGAGCAGATACAAAGAACATTTGTCTTAATTTGCTCTCAGAGTTCTGGCACACTTAACAGCTCCTGGCTGGCAGACATACTTGCTTTGAAATCACTGGGACAAATGTGACTCTTGTGTATAAACGGATAATACTCTACCAAAGCAACTCTGTTAGCATAAATAGCTGCAATGGAAGATAAAAACCTTCACATTAACTTCAGTAGTGAAGTATTTGACCATTTAAAATTGCCATGTTTAATCTATTCTGTTAGCTTACTTAGGTTTTCTAACTGCAGTAATGAAAGGAAGTGTTACCAAAAATCAACGAAAATAAAAAAAAACTCCTTAACACCAGTGCAACACTAAGAAACAGACATTCTTTATTCAGCCAGATGCACAACAGGATATCTCCTCCAAAAATCATGCATGCTGATAGAGAAAGAGGTCCTATTCATGTACTGCACGTTACATATATGTTCATTGATTCTCCCAGAATAAACGTATAGATGACAATTTTTTCCCCCAAATCATCAACCTTTTTTCCCTCCCCTTTACATGTCCAGTCTTCTGTCCTGGTAGACTCTTTGGTGGTCCCTGGTGGTCAATGACCCCAATGTCAAACCTGACTGCCTGGTGAATTTGTAAAAGTTGACACAACTGGGCTGCTTTCTTTCCAGGTCTTCCTACAGAATAAGAATTGTGCAGTTCCATAGGCCAGTGGTTTTTGAGGAATGAGCATTTCATCAGCTCCCTAGATGCAGTAAACAGAAGTATTACCATGTAGAGAAACGTCTCAGTTTAAAGCAGGTGACAAAGTACTTCATTTTGTGGCATGTGTGCTTCAAGGACATAGCATGTGAAAACAAGTTTGTTGGTGCTGTTGCCTGCTAAAATCTCATCAGGTAACTGCAAGTGCATATATGCATGCAGCTAATGGTTATAGCTCCCACAGAGCCCCAGCACCTCCATATCTTCCTGGGACTGCCTTTCCATGGCAGGCATCTCTTTTTGGAGAGGTGCTTATCTGTCATGTAAAGCTACTGGTTTTAAAACTAAACATTGGTGTTTGGAGAAGGCAAAAAAAATCCAAATTCTAAGCTGAGTAGGAAGCAATTTTGGGAACATCATTAAAAATTGTGCCGCAATTTCTTACAGCCGCTGGATTGGGCAAGCCACTCGATTCAAAAGTCACCTTTAATTGTTCTGCTAAATCATGTCAAAGTGACATAATAATAATTCAGGAAACATTTCAGAGCCTTGACATCAATTTTTAGGTATTCACATGCAATGTTACCAGAAATCGAAAGTATATCTGTTTTTATGATGACAAACATAATTTTACAACCTGCTCATGAATAGCTTCTCCATTGTCTGTGGACTTTGAACAGATGCATAATAATAGTAAAATAATTCAGATAGCCTCTCTGAGATATACAACCCTCTTAATCTTATGCTCTTTGATTTGCTGCAGGAGTCACGCACACACACAGAATATGAAAGAGCTATGAGGAAAAAGACAAATAAATCAGATTTTCCAGCTTAAATAATGACATTGTATTTTCCTGAGGTACATTTTTGCCTTTAATTTGTTATAGGTGACAATATTTATCCTATTTTTCATATTCTGTATAAGTGATAAATAACAATCAAGGAGTCAGTAGGTGTTTTTATTTTGATTGCTGTCTTGGTGACACAAAATACTTAAACAAATTTAGGAAATCAATATGCAACCTGTTTTTTACTAACAGAAGCCAAAGGGAAGCCACCCTCGTAGCTCTGAACCCAAGTGTACTCAATCTAAAGGAATGCAAGTGATTTTAGAAGAAAGTTTTGTAAATTTTGTACTGCTTCACATCCTGTGGGGTTTTTTTAACAAGATTTTTAAATAAACACAAGAATTTATACAATGTGGCACTATGAATCATATCAAGTATGGAACACTGGGTAGAAGTTTGATTTTAATCATTCTAGAAATGGCTATAAATCTAAAAACTCTTTGGCCAAAACACAAATAATACAACAATACAACCTTCTTGCTCTACAGGACACATCACTCCTGTAGAAGTAGCAGCAACTTACAGACATAACTTGTCAAAAAATTGAGTCATGCGTATGCTTTAGAAGAGGTTCTGTATGTGTAAAGGAAGTATACTGTATAAAAGAAGTACACAGAGCAGACAACAACCACAAAAAACAGGAGTGGTGCCAATGGTGTATCTTATGAACTGAAAGCTCATAGAGCTTCATCATATCCATCCTTTTATCTGAAAAGGAGAGAAAAATATTCAAGTATTAACCATAGAAAAATACTTGTGATACAGATAAAAACAGCATACCTTGTGTGCTACCAAAACAAAATTTTTTCTTGTTGCTGCAACATCAAATGTCCTCACTTACTTCACAACTTTACCTGTAGATATGTTTATTCTAAAAATCAAGCCTTCAAGTGTTCATACAATTGCATTAAACTTTGGCTATATATTGGTAAAATGCTGTATGTAATGGTGTAATAAGCCATAACTTATTGGAAGGTTGTTCTTAATTTGAGTTAAAGACTGCTTAAAAGGATCAAATGAAAAACATGAACACACACACACAGACCCATACAGAGAATGCCAAATTTCTACTTTCCTCATCTAAGGCACTTCCTTCATAGATAAAATTTCTAGTCCTGCAGCTCTCGGAGATTCCAGGGTTGTGTATCTCTGATGCTTGCATGATCAGGAAGTATGGTACCTAGCCTGACAAAAAGTAAATGAAAGCCACCAAAAGCTATCACAAGTTTCTGAAAATTCAGCAGAGAACACATAGCAGTAGGGAAGTACCACCTTCTGATACCTTGAAATAATACTGTTTTGATAAGATTTGCTCAACATATAAGACTGACAGTAAAATGCTGATAGTAATGTTAATAGTGAAAACTAAAACAAAAGCCAAACTAAACAAACACAATAATTAAACAAACAAGTGTCCAAATACCAGTAGAAACTTTCTAGAGCTGAGGAATCTGCTCCACTCTGACAAGACACTGTAATGGATGGTTACTTTTAATAAGAAGCTTCATTTATTTCAAGTTTAAATATTTCTTCTTTCACAAGATACTGAACATCTCTTATCAGAGTTTGTTCTCACTGTTATAAATAGATTTTTCAGCACTTAAATTTCTCCTTGGTAAGTTAAACAGACTGAAAGTCTTCAGGTACTATTTAAAGGCCTATTTTCTATTTGTTCCCCCCACTCTTTTTTTTCTTTTCAGAAACTTCTTCAATACTTTTTTTATTTGTAAATTATAGACTTCAGAACTGAATGTAACATTCTTTCAGTAACCTTATCAACATCAAAGGGAATACAGATATTAGTAAGAACATATAATTCTAGCATTAAAATTATTGTCTTGACATTTTCCTTAAGTTCATGTATAGATTCTCAGTGGAAAAATGCATCATAAAAAAAACAATTTGACATTGTCCCTATGATATTCATTTTGCAAAGCCTCTCCATAGGTCTCAGTTCTCTCAGCACAACCTTCCCATTCTGTTGTTCTCCACAAAATGTTTTCCAGCCCTTCAGGTTGTCACTGACATCCCCTAGAGCACATTATTTGAAAAACACAAGGTCTTTCTTATTTCTTTCACTCATTCTCAGTGCTTTCCAGAAAAAAAATCACCTTTGGGAAGGAGCTTAGCAGAGATTAAGTGAAAAGACTGATGAAAAATCTGTCTTAAAAATTTGATTTCTCTTAATTACTGTAGAGAATATGTTCGGTCTCCCTGATTTAAATAAAATGGACCCAAGTGAAATGCTTTGTGAGTTGACTCATTTGAACAAGGAGCTGTGAAACTGGGGAAGCAGATGGTAAAGGTGACACTGGGAGTGGCCAGTGAGAGGCAAATCACCAAGAGTAATTGATTCCTGCTAGGCTTGGAATGCCAGCAAGAAAGGAGATGCCTCAGCAGAACCTTGGTCATTTCACCTGGTCAGAGGCAGCCCAGGTGTCTCCCAGTAAAGAGGACATCATCATCATGCCTATGCAGCATTTTTGGAACAGGAGAGAGGCCAGGCCCCAGCAGTATGAGTCGGCATGGGGAGCATGCAAGGACAGCCAGCAAGAGAGGACCTGAGGCATTTGGGAAAGCAGGCACAAAGCCTGGCCATGTCTGAGCCGACACAAACTGCGCCCTCCCACCTTCACCCATCTGTACGAGAGCAGCAGCTCAGGGGCTGTGTTTGTCCCGGTGGCCACGCTGGGGCTCTGTGAGATCAGGCAGACACACAGACCAGGCTATGCATCCTAGCAGCAGCTGTGTCTGGGCCAAGGGCTGTCTTCAGCAGCTGGCTGGGTCCAATGGAGCAGCTAAGAGTGTCCTGAGGGGAAGAACACAGCCTTTGAGGATCATATGACCCTAATAAGCAGGGAACAATACTCTTATCTATTAATTATATTTACTAGAAATAAAGACTGGGTTATTTTTGAGAGAGGTATTTTTTCCTACATGCATCCTATTTTGATAGTAAACACAACACAGAGATAATCTGTGAAATATCCAATATTGCTTTACCCCTATAACCTGAGAAAAAAATGAAAATTACATTAATATGCTACTTTTCCAGATGTAGACTGCAGTTACTGAGGATATTTTAATTACCTTTAATTACACTAACAACAGAAAGGAAAAAAAAAAACTGTATGACATAAAACCACACTTGGCTCAAGTTCACCTCAGTGTGTTGATTTTAGGTTAATTTTTAAAAGTAGAGTTTTTCTTTTCATCTATTCCATATTATTTTTCTAATTTTAGAGTTTTCACATGAATATTAAGTTAACAGCAAGCAGCTCACATATAACGCCTGTACAACCTCTTTGAATATAGTTTGGTGGCACTTTAATTTTAGTGGGTGTTTGTGAGCAAAGATAGTAAGGATAAAATGTCTCTTGATTCCTTCTACTCATAGGAGAAACAGCTTGTAGCCATTCCCTGAAATGTATGGAAAAATGACAGAAACCTCCTGCAGGCACAATCATCCTGTGTGTGAAAGTCATTGTATGAAACAAAAGCCATATGGAAACAAAACTGAGATCAATTCAGGGAATTAAACACCAGCAACCACAAAGGCATTTGCACAAAAAGCCAAACACACACTTCCACAACTCAGGCATTCTGAGTCTTTTGACTCAGTTTCCCCACCCGCTGATGTGAACATCCAGCTTTGAAGACTTCTGGTCCCACGTTTCCCCGGCAGTTTTCAGAGCCACCCTGTGCACTGTCCATGGTGAGCCAAGGTTCAGAGCCCGTCACAAGCTCACACATCCCCTGTGGCCACGAGCGGCCAGGAAGGTGCTCCTGTCCCTCAGTCCTTGGCTGCCTGTGTCTCTGCTCCTGCGTGCTCTCCTCTTGGCTCTCTCTGAGCGAGCCTCCGTGGCCCTCTGCCTTTTGTACGGCCCTGCAAAGGGGTTTTTATGCTTCCAAACTGTCTAACAATTATTGCTTTACAAGTGTTATGCGATCTCTGCGTCAGTTCTTTTAGCCCTCGTTGTAATTCACCGTGAAATTCATTTCGTGAAATTCATTCCCTTCTCTCCCCATCTCTGGGGCTCTGAACCCTCACAGGCCGTGACCCGCGGCTGCGACTGGGTTATGCAGAACCCTGCATTGAATTGAAGCCATTTTCTGCTTATTCAGTGGTTGATAATAGCCGCTGCTCGTCGCCTCTGCAGACGGGGGTTTCGAGGCGGTGCTGACCCTTCCGCCGTGCCATCAATAGATGGCAGCAAGAAGCTCCTTCTCTCCTGAGCGCCGAGGATGCTCCCGGCGGGAGCGCAGGACCAGATTTCCCACTGCCTTCGCACGCCACGGGCTAGCAGCCTCGGCCCGCCGGGGAATGGCTCGCTCTGGACTCACGACAGAGCAGAGGCGTGGAGCTGACCCTTCAGTAAAACCTCCCGACATGTTCGCAGTGCGTTTGCAACAGGTCAATAAAACGCGGTTTTACACTTGAGCTTTCTTGGATCTTTACTGGTGTGGGTGGAAGTCCTAAGAAGGTGTATAACAACGAGAGAAAGCAATAGTCAAACCAGGTCGGGATGCCATTTGCACCAAATTAAGCCACAAGTTTTAACTCGCAAGGGGTGAAACTTCATTTTAAATTGGCACAGCCCACTACACAATTGGAACAGTTTGTGTGTTTAGATGACACAACTTATTTTTAATACACATTCAAATTTTCATGTACTATAACTTCTCTGAAGCAAAGACGAGTCTTTCAGTAGTGTCTCAAAACTACTGCATCCTCCCTCTTTGCACTCAGTATGACTTTTTTTGTCTGGGCCAATTTTTTATTAACTTTCTGTTTTTCTGCTTCATCTATTCAAAATAATATTTTTTCCATTCACAGAATGCCTCTTTAATCATAACCTCACACCTCACACTCTACCTCCTCCCCCCCATACCATTCCTTAACATCCCTTTTTCCTGTCTGTTGTTCCCTTTCATCATTTCTCATGCTCTCAGAGTGAAAATTTTCACATTAAAGCATCTCTTGGCCATCTCACATGTAAATTCATGGAGTTGGAGAGGTTATCTAAACTGGCCAACTGATTTGGTGACCTCTGAAGGATGCATGAAATGGGAATGAATATGACTGAGCCTTGCTGCTGCCATACAAACTAAAACACTGTGTTGAGACTGCTTGGGAGACAGATTTTACTGTGATATTTGATATATATGCTCATAAATCTACATTTTCAAGCTAAAAATCTATTAAAACAGATTATTAATAACTTTTTTTCACACAAAAGATGTCTCAGTATAATATCCTGAACAGATATTATCCAGTAAAAGAGGCAAATATACCTTCTCCAAAGCATTCAGATTAAGAATCTTGAATGTCATTGTTCAATTTCATATTAAAAGGACACAGAACATTGGATTCAAGACCTTTAATTTCCTGCACCATGCTATATACTTTTAGGAAGTAATTTTGCAAAGAAAGAAATTTTTTTTTCTATTGTTTTCAGTAACCACTCTATTATTTCTACTTAAGGCTTCCCAAGTTCTGGAGCAATTAGGTGTTTCTTGCACAGATACTGACTGAGTTAAAATGCAAAGTCTACAGCATGATTTCTGGATGCCTAAAATCAGTCCTAACAGCAACAGGGATAGTGCCATTCACATCCAGTAGAGTTCTCAGTCTCCTGCATGTCTACAGCAGAAAGTGCTATGAGTGCCAATGGCAGTTAAAACTACATTAAATTCTGTCTTCTTAGCAGCAATGTCATAATCTGCTTGCTAGGTGGTATGGGAAGTTGAGCTGGCAAGAGATAGCTAGACTTGTGGAGGGATCTAAAATTTTCATTTTGTGGTCAAGGTTGGGGAATATATGTACTGGACAAGCTGGAAGTGCCTCAGCACCTCACACAGCTCTCCCAGCAGGTTTAAGAACTGGTTGGTTGGTTGGGTTTTGTTCCTTTTTGTTTGTTGGTTTGGTTTGGGTTGGGTTTGGTTTTTTGTTTTTTGGGTTTTTTTTACCTCTGTCCCTTGCATCAGAAAGTTTTGTGGTTTGGAATTCCCAAAGAAAAACCAAGCTCACCATGGATTGAAGCCTTTATCATCCACGTGCTTTTATGGGCTCTTCTGACTTCACTGGTCACAATCTCTCTGAGAATTTCTTTGGGGATTTTAAGCAAAATCATGTAGTTAGCATCACCCTGCCTTTAAATTTTAGCTAGATGACATCAATCTCATTTTCTTGAAGTTTTTTTTTCTTCCAGTTTTTTATTCAAAACCCAAATATTCAGACTTAACACAGAAGTCTTTCTTTGTTTTTTTAATACTGGCAGAATAACACTCAAGTACTCTTGCAGTCATCTCCAAGCATGTTTAGCTAAGCTTCAGGTTGGGGAGAACTTTCTGCCAAGATGAAAAGAGGCAAAGGAGAGTCACGAGCTTAAGTGGAAAAGATTTCCTCAGAAGGGTGAAAACCAACAGTTTTCATGTGAAGTTCTGATAACAGGGAGATAGCCCAGGGCTGCAATCAGAGGTTAAAACTCTCATGCTTGTTAATTTATTCTCCTTTTCTAAGCAACAGAGATCACTGCAGAAAGGTATGACTGAGGAGATATGGATTGTTGAAGATAATTTATGGTATGTAATTCTATTTCAACTTATCAAAAATGTGCAGAGGAGGGAAGTGACACCTACACTTGCAGCCAGAGGGTGGCCACAGATTTATTTCTGCTGCACTGGAAGCTGCATCCCCCTCTCCTGTCACGATTATTTGCACATCCAGTACCCAGTCAAAGTGCAGTCACATCCTTGCTGTGTGGTAACATCAGTCATGGGACTGCAGTGGGGGAGCAGGCAGAACAGCTAGCTCCTCTATTCAGTCTTGCAGGTCATGGATGTTGCAGGATGCACATCTGGTACATGTTAAAAAGAAACACTGCTTTTCACACAGCAGGTATGTGATTGGTCACAGCAGAGAAACTGCTGCAGAGAGCTGGAAAGCTGCCAGCAGAAAGGACCTGGGGGGGCTGGTTGAGAGTGGTGAAGCAGCAGCCAGCATGTGCCAGTTAGGACAAGAAGGCTGATGGCATGCTGGCCTGGATCAGCAATGGTGTGGTCAGCAGGAGCAGGGCAGGGACTGTCCCCCTGAGCTCAGCACTGGCAAAGCTGCACCTTGAGTGTTGTGTCCAGTTATGAGCCTCTCACTACAAGAAGGACACTGAGGTGCTGCAGCAAGTCCAGAGAAGGGCAACAGAGCTGGTAAAGAGTCTGGAGCCCAAGTCCTGTGAGGAGCAGCTGAGGGAGCTGGGGGTGTTTAGCCTGGAGAAAAGGAGGCTCAGGGATGTTATCACTCTCTACAAGTGCTTGATAAGAGTTTGCAGCCAGGTGAGAGTCAGTCTCTTCTCCCAAGTAAGAAGGGACAGGAGAAGAGCTAGCAGCCTCAAGATGTTCCAGGGGAGGTTTAGACTGGATGTTTGGGAAAATTCCTTCCCAAAATGTTGTCAAGCATTGGAACAGGTTGGCCAGGAAAGAGGTTGGGTCACCGTACCTAGAGGTGTTTAAAAGTCATATAGATGTGACACTCAGGGACATAGTTTTGTGGTGAACTTCACAGTGTTAGGTTTTCAGTTGGACTAGGTGATCTTGAAGGTCTTTTACAACCATAACAATTCTGTAATTCTGTGAAATGAGAGCAGCTTCTGATTGACACCACAGTATTTTGGCTCCGTGACCCCTTCCCAGACACAAAGATACGAGAGAGTTCTTAGATGCACAAAGGCAATGGCAACATAATCAAACTGTAGAAGGCAGGAATTTTGCTAAAAAGTACATCTGGAACATGGACCACATGTCAACTAATACTGGGTTGATGAGCAAAAATTTTTAAAATTATTTATCATTTTTTACAGGTTATATAACTAAAGGAAAGCAAAGTAGTGGCAATGAATAGCACAATGCACAGTCTTCACTGAAAGCTAGTCCACTAAACAACATGTAGTCTATACCCTACAGGAAAATATTTTCCATCATGGAGAATCTTTTCTACAAAAGTTAAGATGCCATTCTGCAAGCCAATGATGAGTTCTATTCTGTATTGCACACAATTAGGAATTGTTTCATAGGTGAAAACCCTGTTTTGTTATGTTTTACAAATGGGCATCAGTGAACTTTTTTTATTACTTAATCAAGGTAATAGTTACATTTCATTACCTAAAAATTCCATTCATACAATGATCTTGAAGTAAAATATGTATATTTTAGATGTTTGTATTAATCAGAACTCATACCACAGGGACAAATTTCAGTATGATTCCCCTGGCAATGTTTCTGCAAACTGCATCTCATCTCAGGGTACCTAAGACAACAATTGTACCAGATTCCAACTGCTTGTTTTATCTTCTTGCAGCTGTTTGCAGTCTTGTAGTCATACACAAGACAATTTAAGGGGAAATTAAATTTGCCACAAGTGGAAGGGATGACCCTTCCCTGTGCCATTTTTGCAAGGCTTATTCCCATCTCTTCATCTCCTTTCACCCGCAGAACAGTGAATGCTGTGACCAGGAATCAATTGGAGGGCAAGCAGCAGCACCTGCCACCTTCCATTGCTGCACACGTTTAAGGTATTGCAGCCCCTTCACTAATTTACTGTGGGTCAGGCTGGTGATGACTTCTGGTCCCTTTCTCTTATTCTGAGATACCACCAATATACCACCAACTTTTCAAAGCTTTAGGAAGAAGAGATTTTTTGTCTGAATAATATTCTGTGATCTTATTTTCAATATCTATTGTGCCCTATGTTTAGTATCTCAGGGGATTTTACCTTTTAATTTTTTTTTTTAATTTTTTTTTTTTTTTAATTTAGAACATCAAAGTTGTTGGATCATGGCCAGCTTTTACAATTCTTTAACCAGGCTTTTCAATGGAAAGGGGACAGCTTGAATTCTTAAACTAGGTCCTAGTCTACTCTTTCATGTTTGTTTTTTTGAAATGAATGGGTCTGGGCATCACAGCAGGCTGTGTAACATGCTTCATTTTTCATCAGTTTCTTGTCTGGGGACAGCATGAACAGTTAAATTTGCAGAGTGGTACATACTGGGCAAATATAAGAACATTTGTAAGTCATCAAGCTTCACTCAGTCCTCACTTCAGAGAGTTCCAAATAGCAACAGCATCACAGCTTGTTTTTCTTCATTCTTACTTATGACTCTTTCTACAATATAAATTTGTTTCTGCAAGGGAGACAGAAAAAGGATGCAATTGGTGGCAACAGACAGAAGCTGCCTTCTCAGAAACATGGCAGAGGTGGTAGGAGAGGATTGAATTAGCCCTCAAAATAATTGAGAAGTGGAAATAAGTTTGAGTTACTGTACTTGGGAAAGGAAGAAACAGAGAAACAGGATGGAGAGGAAAGCACCCTTTGGAACTATGAAGAAGGAATGTGTTCTTTGTAACATTCTCTGAAGTAGCATGGAAAGGATGTATTTACCAGTTCCAAACAACCATGTGACAGTTTTTGAAGCAAACAACTTTAGTGTGCAGAGTGAGAGGAAAAATGAAAATTTAGATGTCAAGATGACAGTTTTCTTTTGCCTTATAGAGTTCTCTTGACACTGTGTAAAAATGCATTAGCTACCCTGCTTACTACTCTAATGCCTAAATTTCTCCATTCAGTCTAGCATTGCTAGCGAGACCTGCAGCATTTCTTATTCTGAAGGCCTTGAGATATTTCCAAGATGCAGTGTTTCATTGTTACTTTTTGTATCCTTACAAAAGAAGTGTGCCATGTCAATCCTGTTACCATTTTCTCATTGTGTCCACAGTCAAGGTAAATGTAGTCATTATAGGCTTATTTTCCCTATAACTTTGCCCAGAATGCCAACAAAATCTTATCACTTTTTCTTTATTTCTTTATCTTAGATTAAGGGCTAATGTAAAACTGCACAATCAACCAAGGTAAGGCTTTTCAAGCACCAAGATGACAACAATTACCTTTACTTGTTGTGGGCTTGTTGTGGGCCCGCACAACTTGTTTTACAATAACCTCTAACCTGAAAAAATATAAGGTAGTGGGAGAGAGAAAGAGAGAGATAGGGGAGAGAGAATAGAGAAAGAAGGAGAGAAACAAAAAGAGAGAGAAAGATGGAAAAAGAATGATGGAAAGAAAGGCAGAAAGAAGAAAGACAGAAAGACAGAAAGAAAGAGAGAGAAAGAAACCTCAGTGACTTCACATTACCCCCTCCTTGTCTGGAAACCATAGAAACCAAACTGAAAGTACAGCCAAGAAGTTCGTCATTTGGCTATCTCTGGCTGATCTCCATGGAAACATTTCACTTTTTGTTGAAAGGAAAGATTTTCAAATCAGACAAATGGCCACAGTCTGACGGGTTATGACATCTTTGGGAAGAATTAAAAGAACAAAAACAGTGACAAGTGTTTCTGCTTTATATATTTGTATTGCACTTCTATTTTATGCCATTCATGCCTATTTTATTTAATTACAATTACAGGCTTTCTTTCAGAGTTTTGTTAGTAAATCAGACATTACACATGGGGGAAAAGGTAATACCCTGCCTACAAACTATGGTCTATTCACTCTAGTATCCAATTTAGACGTTATTTGCTGTAAACTATATGGATCACCCAATACGTTTTTTTTTGCATGCTTTGCCTGGAAAACTGAATAAAGGTATGGAATGTGTCATAACAACTAAAACTGAGAGTTAAGAAAATGTTCAACACTGGCAAGTCACACATCTCAGAGTTATTCTTTCTGGAACCCTACAGAGCCTGGAAGGTACTTCTGCCTGTTTCCCACCCCTTACGTTTTGAATTACAATTAAAATAAGCACTGGATGTTCACAGAAAAAAAACTACAGCTAAAACAACTAATATGAAAGACACTTCCATAGGACTCAAGGCTTTTTCTGATCCCATGTAAGTCTTTGGGTGCTTAGAATTCATGTCTGTGAGGGTGCTTTCATCAGAGGTGGAGAGGTGGAGTGACCTGAGGATCCTACAGAAGCTTCCAAGTATGGTCAGTACCCAGATGCTCAACCACATCAGCTGCAGGGCTGCTCAGGGCACAACAGAAAGAGAAGGCTTTGGAAGACTCCTCCTTTACAATTGCATTTAGTTGTATGTAGGTACCATCTACACTGTATGTACCACCTACACTGCTAAGATGTGTCTAAGCAGCAAAGATACGCTGCTGAACTATGAATTCTGCACTGAAAATTAAAAAGTCTTGTTACAAAGTGGTTCGACATACTAAAGCCTAAATCATTTGTCCTTAGGCAATTCCAAGTTACTGCTGCAACCATTCTACTCCTCTAAATTTTTATTTGCTTCTTTTACAGGTAGAACACATAACATAGCTGAGAAGAGGGTAAATTTTTCTGCTAACATAAATACACACAGAAGCTCCATTACCAGAAAGCTCTTAGGTAACAAAGGAAGGAAAAATACTGATGCAATCTTACCTTGCACAGAAAAAAGAAAAGAATCCACAGCTACCCTAACACTATTAAAGAATGATTCTGTTTATCATTGTGTACAGCTGAACAAACTGCAATGCATATGACACATGACTTACAGTCTTAGAAAAGACTCTAGATCTCTCTGATTCATCATGCAATGAGTAGTATTTCCAACATCAACATTATTGCATTATGACTTAGCTAATGCCTCATGGTGGCAGTTTATTACAGTGCTCCTATCAGTGGCCTACCTGCTAAGAAATAGTGACAACAGAAATTGTTGTAACAGGGATATAACCAGCAATGAAGAGACATCATCTGACTTCAGCTGCAGACAAACTGTCACTGAACAAAAGAGAAAAAATATGCTGGTGCTTCTTAAAATTTGAAAGACTATCAAAAAGACTGCAATGAATTATAGAGACAGAAGTAAACAGAGCAGGGAACTCAAGGAAATAATGAAACAACATTCACAAGGAGAAAGTGACAGGCAAAATATGGCTCTGCTGGAAGTTTTATCAAACAGTCAAAGTAAAATAATAGTCCAGAGACAGGAGCAAGAAAAAAGGTCACATCTACTCAGTTAGAAGAAGGTACTTTACTAACATACAGATGAAGATGTATATGAAAAAATGTCAGAGTTTGGTCCAGAATATTCAAATCTGCTTAAGAAATATTCTAAATATTTTGGCTGCATCTGGCTTCTCTGTGCAGCTCAATAGGGTCTAGAAGTTTAGTCTGAAGATGTCCTTTCTATTAAAACCCCTCTAATATTAGAATATAATAAAACAGTTGTGCAGCAGAAAACTGTACAGGACTTAGGTTAGGTTTGATCTTAAATGATCTTAAAGCTCTTTTCTAACCTAAATGATTTTATTATAAATGTGGTTAACAGTGGTATAGTTATTGCTTACATTGCCCATAATTATGGTATGGATATGTCAGTTCTGTAGAGTACTTGATCTATAAACATATGGGAGGGCAGGCTGTGTATTTTAACTCAACAGGTATAATAGACTGATATTTTCCAGCTTGATTCCACTGAAGTTTGGGTGACTTTTTAAATCAATGCTTGAAATTCAAAATCAATTTCAAGAAATTTTTGAAATTATTGTTTTTGGGGAAAAAACACATTTATTATTTGTGCTTAAATAGGATAAGCTGCCCAAACACAAGAAGAAAGCCTATTGACCTAACTTAAGTACCCAATAACATCAATTAAAAGCTGTCTTTATGTCCTGATACATATACAGAAAAAGGGGCTAAAGGCAAAGCATCCAGCTTGTTCTGTTCAGCACTGCTGCTTCCCACAGAGTATCAGTTTCAAGAAATCCATGGATCAGCTGGAGAGAACCTAGAGGAAGACAAGAAAAATAATCAGAGGGCTACAAAATATCCTATAGGGAATGACTGAATTAATTGCAGCTGCTTAGTTAGGAGAGAAGAAAGCTAGAGGGAGACTGAGCATCCTTCTGATATGCAAAATCTTCTTGTCAGGAGAATAGATCAATCTGTTTCTGCATCCATTTCAGGAAGGTCAAGGAAAAACAGACATACTGGGGGACTTGGTCTAGCAATCAAGAGAGACGAATTTCTAGTCTTAAGCACTGTGATAGTTTTCCTAAGATACTTTTCCTAGAAATAGAGAAATCTCCATCACTAGCAGTTTTTGAGATCACATCACAGAAATATCTGTAAGGAATTATTTATACATAATTGATACTACTTGGGCCAGAAGAACAGGATACATCAGTTTCCCTACTTTACTCTGGAGGCCAGAACCACAAGACCCTTCGATGGCAACTGAGGCACAGGGCAAACTCCATTCCCTTCTTTAACCTGGAAAGCCAAAGGGGAACTCATCACTTAGCTGTACTGACCAAGTTATTTCAGCTGTACAGACTAGACAGCCTTCCCTATAAAACAATAAGTTATAAGTTACCTTTTTGTAGGAAAAATAAAGGGAATAATAGCATCTCCCCAGCCCTCCTCTGCAAGGCCTTTCCTTTTCCCTGCATAAGCACACAGGACACTGACAGTCCTTGAAGGCAGTAAATCTTCCTTCAGCAATAAAAAACCAGGCAGTAATGAGATAGGGCAACCAATAATTACTGTGCAACCTGAATAAAGCACCCTTCAGATGTGCATCACTACAGGGTAGTTTTAGACTAGAATTTCCTGGGTTTCTAGATTTAATAATTAAACTTCTATTGCTCTTGCCTCAATTGAAACTATTTTATGGCTACTAAGACCACCCTCGCATGAACAGCTTCTTCTTTGCTTTCACACAAAAATATGAAATTTTCCCCTTGACTTTTCTTGCTGCAGCTTGTAATAGAACTGCATCTGGAAACACTGTACCATATTCTTATACTACTTTTACAGCAGGAACTGCTAAGTACTTTGGCTTGCTTACAAATTCCTCAATTCACTGAGATATAATTGTGCTGTGATTCATGCCTTTGCTAAATCTATGCAAGTTGTGGGCATGATTATTAACATCACATTAAACCCTAGAACTAAAGAGATTAGCAAACAGATTTTTTTTCCTGGACATTGGTACTTAGGAGATAAATTACACTGTCAAAATGTTTAAGGGAAACAAAGCACAATTATGACAGAAATGGTTTTATTTTACAGATTGCTCTATTTTGAAAGAGTTCAGCAATTGTTATATGGCAAAATATAGCATAATTTGAGCATTTGTTTATCCATGGAAGAGCACAAGCACAGCATAAAACGACCTTAAGCGTTCAATTCAGGAACCCTTGGTACTATTTCTTAATTTCAATAGAATTTCACACTCAGAATGTTATAAATCTCTACAGTGACATACAGTAGCATAAATAGGCCACTATATGACACCTTGTAATTGCTGTGAAGACCATTTTTTTGAACCACAACATTGGGCTACAAATGGCCTCATTGATTTAATTTCAAATTTAAGTTTTGCTCAGTTTCAAATTTAAAACACTGGCTTCTCTTATGATATCTCTTCCCAGCACAGGTATTCATCAGGTATGATCAAATGATCATTCAAAACACTACACTAAAAACCATGGCCTCTATTTCTAGGCAGATTTTCGATTTTTTTCCACATTCTCTAAATGTTTCACTCAGCAAAAGATATTTTTTCTAAGATACTGCTGGTTTTCCAAAGAGGGAAGGGGAAAAGTAGAAAACTGTCAGCCAGGGGTAGAGGGGTGAACTAAATCAGTAACAATACATTGACTTTACAAAACTCTAAAGCGTATTAAAAAGTTACAGGAATTATACTGTGGCTGCAGAATATTGTCACTGCAGCTTTTCAGGAATTTCTCATTTAAATTTCCAGAGGAATTCCAGTGGAGAAGAGAAGTCTGGCAAGAACAACAGCTTTAACTTTTTTAATGCAAATTTGTTGCTGAAGATGTATTGCCAAACCAGCTGATGGTGACAGAGATCACCTTCTTAAATAGTTCTAAATTTTTTTTTTAACATCCTTTCTCAGCAAGATCATTGCAGAGAGCTGTGCTAAAAAAATTGTGGTTAGGGAAAACATTATGCTATATGCATCATCCATCACTAGGAATCTCTGTTAGTAGGATGATACAAGTAATCTAAGCTAAACATAAAGATTCTGATACATTTATCATAATGTATTTTGTCACATGTATAAAACAAATAGATTAAAAAAATATTTACCTCTAAATCCATTGAGGAAATTTGCCTTATTAGTAGTGCCTTGAGGTTTATAATAAATGTTATGTTACTCTTACCCTTTTTACAAATAAATCCTATTATTTGAAAAATAAATAATTAAAGCCACATCAGTGCCTCTAGTCACTAATCACTTAGATATAAGAGCTTTGTTGCAGCAGTTGATTGTCTTGGTAGTTATACACTAGAACATTTTCAGATGAAATGTACTTAAATGCTTTCATCAAAGAACAAAGGAGATGAAAATACTTTTCTGTTGGTTTTGTCAGAAAATTGCAACATCAAGACCACACAGATTTTCAGTGTCTGATAATAAGAACAGATCAAGGCTTACTCCTAATAAGGTAAAATATTGCATTCAGATGTTCAGCATACTGAATGTACACACATGCACATGAGAGACTTGCAGAGATTTTGGAGCTAACTCATGCAGGAATGCAATTCACTTGAGAGAAGCTCTGAGATAAGAGGACTAGCTCAGTACACCAAACTATGAATAGCAAGAGAAGTCTGGAGATGGGCGCTTGCTATCTGAGTGCCCCACCTGAGCAGCCGGATGTCATTGCCACCTCAGATGGGTGGGAGGAGGGAACCATGCCCACAGTGGTCCCCAGGCTTGGGGGCAGTCCTGGGGTCCAGGCCTGGCCAGGGCAGAGCAGGAGACACAGGGACTGGCATCAAGCAGTAGTTGTTGTCGTTGTTAAGGATGCAGGACATGGCACTGCAAGTAAGCTGCTGACACAGCAAGCCTAAAAATCATCCCAGTGATTTTTTCAGTCAGAGCTCACTGCAGTAGCATCTTTGCTTTCACAAGGCCTGAATGAACATTCACTTACCTCTATAGCTCACTGCTGGTAATACCTACAAGCCTAAGGTTCAGAGCTGTATTATTCAACATATTACTGAGATTAATTTCATCATAGAGCCATGGTATAATTCAAGTACACCACCTAACAATCAAACTAAGAACTACTAGGACTACAATTTCTTGATTATCTTTCATAAGAGTTCAGAAAGACAAACATATGTAAAAGTTTCAACCTGGATAGTCTGCAGTTATCAAAAAGCCTGCTGTATTAAGAGAGGAACAGCTCCCAGCTTAAATCTGTCTTTAAGCTAAAACATTAAGTAAAGGTTTAAAACAATGCACAGTACGAACCTGCATAATCACTTGCTGGTCAGATTGCAACTGAAGAATCAAAAGCTACTGGGCAGCAGGTAAAGACCAAAGCCATTAATAGGTTAGCAGTGAAAGATGACTTTGTTTTGATCAGAGACAGATAAGGTTAATTACCAACAATCCATTTTTTACCCCTAGTCAGTTTGCCCATTCCAAACCTCAGCCTTGTTCATAATGATAATGGCCGTTAAGCTTTTCAGCTGTAAATATGACAGAATATTTTCATGACTCTTTTGTTCTAAAAATGTTAATGTCAAAGAGTAGATGACAACAGATAACAAGCAATTTCTTGCTTCATTTATCACAAGTTTCTTGTTAGCTACAGGGCTCTTTTTAATTACAGTTCAAGCATTGGTTCAGCTACTTACTTTCTTGCTTCTGACAAGTTTGTAATTGTTAGTGTCCCCCTTGATCCAATGCAATCATTAGTAAAAGAGTGCAGCACTGAATTTGACACTATCATCTAATATCTACCCAAAGAAACACAAAAAAGACTTATCGATGGGTTTCTTTCTTTTTAAAAATAATAACTGTAACCCAGAGACTGACTAATTACTTTTCTGAGAGAGTAGCTCATTAAGCTGTTATTAACAAATACACATTTTTCAGGTCCTATGATTTTTGCAGTACTAGACAGTATCCATATGCAAAAGTGAAAATTAGTGATGCTTTCTAGATAATCTTTTTAAGGCAATCTAAGCCTGTTGCTTGTAGAAAGAAGTGGAATACAGAACATGTCAAAACAAGCACCATTTAACCACTGTTTTTTCCGTATTGCTGTTTATTTAGAATTTTGGTAAAGTTTTTCCTTTCCTCAAGTTAATAACAGTAAAACTCTGAATCACTAATATATTAATTTCTCTTCTACTGGAAATAATCTCCACTCCTGCCATGGCTCACTGTATGTGCCATGTTTTAAATCAGATAAGAATAAGCCATTTGCCACTCTGACAAATACAAATGAAGGCCATATGAGTGTGTGGTATGGTAAATGTTTAAGGGCTGTGGAAGCAGATATCTGTTGTGAGAAGCTGTTTCCATTGGGTGTGGATGCAGCAGTTGTAATCTAGTCATGGGCACCAGTTGTAAGCAAAATTCACAGCTATAGATGATGAGAAACAGTACTGTGCTTCATCACTGCATTAGTGACCACACATACTTTAAAAGTCTAAAAGTTATGACTGTGATTATGAAGTTGTGATTAGGAAGTATTACGTCCCTCTATTACCACTTTAAATGGTTATGTTACTAAGAATGTAAGTGATTTAGTTAAACAAATTTAACCTGTAAAATGGTGCAATTATATAAAGAAAAATCATGAGCATTTTAGCACAGTTCAGGGGAATTAAATAGGATTGGTATGCCTGTATTTCCATGGAAAAAGAGGATCCTGAGTCAGCTGTAAACAAAGGAATGAAATAAACTTACAGTGAATGCAACTCATGTTCCTTATAATATGCCATGAAAGTGTACACAAATATAGGAGACTGTAGCACTCATAGGTATCGAAGGGACCTCCTAGTTTTCTTTAAGACATACATTTGCACATTAAAAGCATCAGATAATTTAAAGTAGATGTTTATATAAAAGTCCACTGAAACATGTTTAATAGCTATCAGTTTTTAACATGTTCACTGATCCCTCCGTATAAGTTCTTAAACAAGTTGGGGATTTTTTACTATTTAATCATCTAATCTGTAAAATTTTTAAATTTTCATACACACATATATTATTTTTGCAAACTATAACTGTTGTACTACTCATTGCTATTGACAAAGTTCACTGTTACATGCCTTAAAGCTTAGGCTGATTTTCTGTTACTGATATTGCCAGGAACCCCACCTGAAAAACAGTATTTGGAAGCATCTTGGAAAGAAGGACTTGACTTTACTAAAACTTTAGAATATTTGATGCTCAAATGTCTTTATTACTAGTTTATAAACATTTCAAAAAGAGTATGGTAATGCTAATATTAAGACAAAATGTTACTGTGCATTTTCATTAATCCACTACTATCTGAAAGGCTACAATGATTTGTGTGGAACTGTTGCATAGTTTTTTTCATTCTTATTTAATATTATTAAATGTGCTTTAAAATTAAAAAAAACAAAACAAAACATAACCTTCTAGGTTTTCTTCTCCCCATCATGATTATTTTCTATTAGTACATCACTTACAGCATGAAAATTTTAATGGTAATAAAGCTAATATGGGACATGCAGGAATGTTTCCTTTCATATTGTATTTTATATAGATTTCTGTCATCTTCCATTTGTTCACTCAGTCAATTTATAGTTTATCCTGTTGCATGATATTTTCCTATTCTTTCACTTTGTCTGGTTCCTTGTTTTTTAACATTTCTGAACCTCCATAGGATGGGCTTTCTATCTTCATGATTATTTGGGCTTTTCTACAAACCATTTTTCATTTTCTTTCTGTGGAGGAAAAGAGAACATTTTTGAAAGTCTTTCCTTCTTACTTCAGAACTAATTCTTACAAAATTCAAAACTAGATTCTTACAGAAGTAATCAAACATTTCATATCATGGAGCAAAACATTGTATGCTTTGGATCATACCATACCAAATAAACTTTTAAAATAAACTGCAAGTAAAGCTAGAGAAGGACCTGTGGCCTAAAATTATTTTTCAGTTTTTTAAAGTGTGAAATTTTGCAAATCTTTTCGTACAGAAATTGTCACAGAAACATATGCCTGAAGCCAACTCAGATTCCAGACAAACAGAACATTAAAGTAGAACCAAAATAATAAAATCTTCATACTATTTGAGAATAATGATTCCTTCTCTTGTGTAAAACATTATGTTTGAATTTACTGACTTAATTCCCAGCCAAGCCCTTTGATGAATATGAAGAATTGACTTTCATGGCATACACAAGTTCAGCAGGGTTTTTTGAGTACAGTCCCAGTGTGTTGCCTCCCATACTGGGATTCTACAACATGGTTCAAAAAAGGCTGGCACAAAGAATGAAAGGGCAGATCCTGATTTCCCTTTTGGCATTTCTCCCACCTTGGATTTAAACTCCCTTTTTATTTCCTTTGGCTTGGGTAAATAGCCTTGTACATAGCCTTGTACACCTATGCAGTTTAGTCACTTGACCCAAAAGGTGTATTTATGACAAAAATATGTAAAATATATATAAATAGGGTTTTTTTTCAGAGTATATGCAGGTAGACAGTACATATGCTTCTACTTTGGTTAGGGCAACATTTACTGCTACCCAGATAGGAATGGTACATCTGTGAATTTTGCTGTAATCTTTCAAGTTTTCTGTCATTACTGTAGCCTCATGGCCTGCAGCCTCAGTAGTTACACACTGAAATTCAAGAGCATCTTTCAATAAACCTCTGCCACCTTTACAGTGCCTCACATGAAATTTCTTCATTTTATTTTCTCCTCTAAAATAGGCCTATTCCAGTTCTGTCTTCATATTTTCTATTTAAATTCAATTTTGTTCCATTTTAGCCTCATTTCAGACGTGAATGGGTTTTGTTCTCCTGATATATTCTGATTTCATGCTGTGCAATCCACATTTTTCAAGGCTCCCCGTGACACTGTTTCATTGGTCTAATAGTTGTTCACTGTTATGCCAATCTTGGCCAAACACTTCCATGACTTCAGGAAAAAAGTTATCAGAAAATTTGCTCTGGATTACACCTTGCCAAGAAGTAACTAGATTAATACAAAAAGCTACACATGGGGAACAAATAATTTCTGAGCAGGAAGGCTCATGAAATCTATTTTCCTGTGTTTGGAGAAAGAAGCAGCCTGTGTTTATATGATTTCTATCCCACATTGTACCGGGTGATAAGTGAACCAAAGAGAAGACAAAGTCCAGAGCTCAGAAGGCCCAGACTTTCTGTCAGAGAGAGAAGTAAATCTCTCCTCTCAGAGTAATGAAAGAAGAGGTTGGAGGTGAAAAGAAAGGACTAGAGGCTGAATTGTGCTTGGCTCAAGTGAAACTAAGGACAAGTCTTTATACATCCTGCTGAATGAAATATTTAAGCTAAGGAAACCTGGATCAAGGTTTTAAGTCACTACTATGAAACACATTAGTTTCCTATTTTCTCTTTTATTGTGCCACATATACTTTGGAAATTGAGACAACCAGCTGTCTTTTTACATAGGCTAACAAGTCTAATTACTGGTAGTGATTATTGAACCTGAACCAAATACAATACAGCCTCCAAGAGATAACATCGTCTCTACACATTAATAATCCTCTACAAAAATGGCTGTCAATAGTCCATGTTTGGCATTACACAGAGATTGTGTACCTCTCAGAAATATGGTGGCACTATGTAGATGGTTTTAAAAACTCTTAAATTTTAAAGTCATGAATATCTGTCCTAACTTATTTTTCTTTAGGAGAGGTTAGAGGTGGAATCTCCAGCATTTACATTTGGTTTGTGGAGCAGCAATGTCAAAACACCCACTTCCCACAGGTGTCCAGGTGCCAGTTAGAATCCATCCAGCCAGCACAGTGTCAGCTGTCCTTCACTCAGTTTGTGGATGATTTCTGTGCCTATTTCCATCATTCCATCCACCCATTTATCCACCCATCCATTTGCTGAGTACTCCTCCAGACAGACATTTACAGGTATCAAGATGCTGTACACAGTAGTGAGAATTGATTCACTCAAGCTTGTCACTCTGTAAATCATAGAGCTAAGCTTATACTGAGTATTTTCAGCTCAAAAGGCTGACTGTACCAGGACCAAGGGCAAGCTCACAGCTCACACCTGTCTCAACAAGCACACCCTGTGGTGTTTAGTCTGACAATGAACAAAAGAGTATGCAGTGCAAACGTGTAACTGGGGACCATGGCTAGAAGCAACAAACAAAGCAAAACAAAATACCCCAAACAAAACAATACCCACTATAATAAAATAAAACACTTCAGAAAACTGAGACTATAAAAAGGAAATTCATACAAAATGGGACTTTCATTTTTAATGGAAAAAAGATGGTATAATTCAGCTCTAAAGATGTAACTAAATGCCAGGCTCAACTAGCTTATCCCATAACTTTGCTCCAAGGATTCATTTTGTACATGCACACAATCATAACGAACTCTGATTCCCTGTTTTCAGAGACTGAAGTTGCACAAATATAAAACAGTATTTGACATCAGGTGGGATATGCATAATTTAAAGTTCTGCCAGAATATTGTAGAGAAAAGGTATTTCACCCTACTACTTCATATGCAAAGAAAAAAACACATTTTAGGTGTTGACTTGTCCATTGACTGATCTAAAAGGGGAAGAAATAAATGAGATAATTCATGTAGCATGACAAGAAAGGACCATTAATTATGAAAAGTATTGCAGAAATTAAGGGATGCCCGTTGTGTGTTCTGAAATATCCTAGAAAGTATTGTTCCATCTCAAAGGTAAAAGAGAAAAAGGTGTACCTGCTAGTACATCATTATACATTTGAAAATACCACTGCATTTATAGAGTGACAAAAACTTTAAAGCTTTCCCAGATACTCAGGCTGACATTTTGTGCTTCTAATATAACAGAAACATGAAGTGGGTTTGTAGGGTTTGTTGGTTTGCTTCTTAATTTTGACAGGTTTAAAATTAACTGTATTCTGAACAACAAATTAGAACTGTGTCACAAATTATTTTTTTTTCTATGTTGCTGGCAGCAAGAACCTAAGGCAATACATCTCAAGAGCTTCTTTGGTTGTTTCTGACATACCCTGACAAGAAGTAATTACAGGCCACATACATTCTTTCACAGCCTTTTCTGAAGTAGCTTTTACAGACAGATAATACAGTGCTCCTTGTTTCTCATTTGTCAGCACCCTCCTGTTCAGAGTTGCTGCCATTTCTTGCACACCTAGGCAAGAAGCATCTCTGGAAAAGAAGTTATGCAATGTGACCTGAAGGAGAGTTTAGGAAACCAAAAGCAGTTAAAGTCTAGACCTAGTCTAAACCTAACAGAGCTCTAGAGTGATGAGGCAGATTCCACACACAGAGGTTTTTCTCTGTGATAACTGCATCAGTTATTCATTATGGTCTGCAAATGTCTGGATATGCTGAACATTCTGGATACCTCAGAAATTTCAGCCTCCACATGCTCCCAGATCAGGAGAAACGCAAGAAAACTAAACTGGATGTCCCAGGAGTCACTGTGGCCAGTGTTCACTGCAAGGGCCAGGATAACTCATTCCATGTCCCTATAGCTACAAAGGGCAAGTTGCAACACCCATGCCCAGGAACTGTGTCAGGAAGGTCCTGACCCTGAGGAGTCTGATTTTTCTTCAAGAAAGAAGGAAATCTGTACCTTATTGGAAACACAAGAAATTTCAGTAGAGCTCACACTTCAGTGAAATTTTGCCTTGGCATTCAGGCTAGTGGAGATATTTTATTGAGGTGAAAGGACTTTTTTCACTCTAAAAGATAAAGGCAGGCAGAAAACATGCAGGTGCTTGTTTGAGAACAGTAAAAAATTATCAGTTTTCACTGAACTAGCCTAAAATACAAAAAAAAAAAAAGTTATCAGAATAGGTCTTGTGATCCATAAAACCCCTCACATTTCAGTAACTGTAAATATACTCATGGTTATAGGACTAGGAGGCTGGACTTAGATTCCTCTGTTGTAAAAGAAATTCTTTAGAAATGTATTTGATCCTCTCTGGCATTTCAGTTGCTATAATATCCCCTCACATGAGCAAAGACTTTCTTGGTAGGCTTCGAATTAAATGTGGTCACCTTAATGCTGATAGAACTATCACAGCTAACTGGTTTCATTATCAGAAGTAAATGGAAGGACTTGCTATTTGGCAATATCAGTTTCAAACCAAAGAAAGATGTTCAGTTCTGCTGACTAGAAGCTCTAAGAATTTTTAGCTAAAATTCCATAAAATGCAGGTTTCGGAAATAGCTGTTAAGGCATCAGGTTTAACACACATTTGCCCTTTAATTTTAGTACAGAACAAGATATTTTGGCCAAATTGAGGAGGATGAATGTTGTAAACCTTGCCATGAACTCCTTCAAAGGGAGAACATTTACCAGCAACTTGTCTCTTTCAAATTTATGCTTGATCATATCAGTGGGCTAAATGTTAGCCATTTCATTCCAAGTGGGTGAGCAATATCATGCATTAATGCAGTTAGCCAGGTGCAGAGTGCAGTGGAACAGGTTAATAACATTGTTGACTTGAGAGAGATCAGAATAACGCTTTGATATAGGCAGCAGGATTTCTGAGACATATTCCATTAACTCAAATTTTAAATGTTAGTATTGTTTTATTAGAAAAAAGCCACTGAAATTAAATATGTAATAGTTCAGAGAATAGAAATATATACACAGATAAAATATTCTTAAATAGTGACATGGTTCCTGAGTCATCATGGCATTTCTTTTCCATTAGACAGCAAGAAAAAAAATGTTACAAATACCTCTGTTGGGTATTTATACTGGTGGTTTCATCCATGGTCAGCTAATCATAAGGAAACTCAGGTTCTCTGAGTCTGTTTATGTGTGTGAATATAAATATATATATATATATGTATATATGCGTATTTGAAAAGCATTTATTAAGTGAGTCTTCACTTAGAGGAATGGCTGTACAAACTAGTAACAATAGCTTGAAATCTTTGTTGTAGCTATGTGGGTTACAATGAGGTGGGTAGAGGATCATATATGCAATGGTTACTATAGTTACAGTGTCTCTCTCTCTGTCTCTTTAATGAGGAACTAATCACTGTTCTCTGACCAAGACAGCCATATTTTGCTCATTTTTCTCTTCACCCACACCAGGCAGCATTTCTTTCCCAGGAGAAGGCAGATATTAACAATATTAACTCTTTGGGGCAAAAGACTCTGTAACTAGCTAATTCCAAACCCTGCTGAGTCTAATCATGGGCAGGAATCTGCCATGGCAAAGCAGCAGAAACCACTACCCACCTCCTCACAACTAGCAGAAACCCTAAAGGGCTTCTACACAGTTACACATCTTTCATTTCTATTTCCACCTGTCAGTAAATTGAATATCAGAGATGGGGAAAAAAGAACTCAAATTTGCAATTATTTAATGGACAGCTTGCTACAAGGCCCCAAAACTTAGGAGCTCCTAAGACTGAAGAAACCCACAGGCTCTATATGCACATATAGCACTTTCACCCCTCTGAAATTATGTCTTATAGCAGTAGGAGATGAATTGTGACCCAAATCCGGGAAGGGATTGAAGGACTCACATCCAACAGTTAGGAAGCTCTGCTTCTCAAAATATCTGCCAGCTGCCTTCAGTACCTCCCTTCCCAGATCTATTTAGGTCTTTCCTTCAGGCAAAAAGGACAAGACTCAGGGCCATAAACATAGTTGCCAAATTCCCTTTTTAGGCACAGCTGGGTTTCTGAAACCAAGTCTTACCAAGTCAAAATCTCACCTGCTGGTAGGTACAAATATCTCAGTACCCAAAGTGAGTGCTCTTTTCCACAAGGACCAACAAGGGAAATTTAGAGCTATCAAGATTCACAGTACATTTTTTATCTCTAATGCATGCAACACTCCCCCAGGAGGCTGAGGAGACTGTTATCAAAAACCCTAGCCCATGGGTAAGAGTTATCTGAAGAGCGATTATTACAATAATCACCTACTGACCATCTAATATCACTAAGTTAATGCAATATTTTATCTTTTCTGTTTCTATCCTTTTGCACTTTATTATAAATGATAAACATCAGTGGCATTAGTCAGATTTGACAGCATGTTTTACTGAGCATAAGCTCAAACTAAAACATAACCAATAAAGAATAATCTGTGTTAATGTCCTGAATACCAGGTACATCTATTACTACTGTAAGCTACAACTTTCAGCATTTTCAGGTTAAATTATAGGCAAGCTTAATGTTGAAGAACAAGGGCTCTATTAAGCTTCATCATAGATTTTCCTCAGTTTAACTGACAAGCTGAAATTGCCCTACTTGGTCTTTGCCTCAAGGAAATGAGGTTTAAAGTCACCAAGGATTCACATCTCTGTGTGAATATCTATGTTTGTCTGTATTCCTGTGAGCTCTTCCTCTTTTGCAGTCATTGCTATTCATCAGATGAATATGACAGAGTTGAATGTGCTGTTGTAAATATCATAAAAATCTTAAGAAATGTCTTTAACATCTTAAACATTTTTATTCGTGTTTTGTAGCCTAACTTTATATTCTTCACTGCATTGTAATTTTTTCCCTAGTTTCATGAAGATACTAAGTCTTGTTAATATAGGTGGCCTGAGAGAGAAGCAAAGATGTGCAAGCATCAAGGTAAAGATTGTGTTGTGATTTCAATTCATCTGCACTAGGGAATCCAGATACAAGACATAAAAAATGGGTTTCATTGATTTCAACAATGGACAATATTTTACTGACATTCTAAAAATCAAGCTAAAATGAAATAGGCTTATTATTCTATATTTGAGACTGGAAAAGTACGGTTATCAGTTTAGCAAAGGTTTCTGACTGTTCTTGAGAATTCCTTTATTATTTGGAAGAATAAATTTAAATTTAGCATGCTAATTCTTAGACATAAGAAATGACACCATAAAACCTGACAAAAATATGACTCAACTGTCATTGCAGAAAGTCACTGCAGTCTCAAGGGATTTTTACTTCCTTTGGGAACAACATCACAGAACAGTTTCAGCACAGGACACAGACAAAATAGCCTTTCTTTTCTCTCTACTTTCAGTCTCCCTAGTTTTTGTTTTAAAAAACCCACTGACTCAGTATCATGCATAACTAGTATATATATATTAATATTGTTGAAGGTAAATTTCGGATTAGTCAGTTCAGTTTGGAGGCTTGCAGTCTAACTGCTGAGTGGTTCACCTTGGGCCAGCAAGATACATACAATAAACTTTCATTAAACATATCATAAACACTGATAGAAGTTGAGGAGACCCTTTAGGGTTTTCTCCTAGTATTTTTTTATTTGTTAATGGTCTACTTACTCAACAGTAAGAAGCAAGAAAGTAGCTGATGAGAAAGAAACACTGTACAAGCAGGAGACAACACTTGTCTCTTTGAAGAAATCTTTTCTTAAAATATCATTTTGCTTTGTTAGCTAAGACCTTTCATTTTAGTAAATCAAGAAAATAGGAAAAAAAGAATTATTCAGACGTGTATGTGATGTGTGCATATTAGCCAGAGTGATAGACAGTTGCATAAGTAGAAAAAGAAAAGAACTTTTAAGAAAATTATAGCACCATTATTTCATGAAAAGGTTATTGTTTTTGAACATCCTCACTGTTGTTCAAAGCTCTGCACTGATAGCTGCAATTATTTAAAACAAGAGTAATTATGTTCCATACAAATTGACACAGATAGTGAACCTGTGATGAAGTAGGTGGCATCATTTTATCATAGGTTTCAGCATTCTCTACCTGGTAAATTAGAAATACATTTGCTTCTACAGCAAGATCAAAATTTTAGCTCCTAGTTTTTTATACCTGCTTCTCTGAATTTCAAGTATGTGAGAATATGAAGTCTAAACTGCAATGAACAGTCATCCTGGCTAGATCCTTCTTATATGGATTCCCTGAATTGGGAAGATGACATTAGTCACCCTCTGAGCTGTAAAATGGTTTATAAGACTGGCACATGCCTATTTGCATATAAAAGACAAAGAACAACAATTAAAATAATCTCCAGAAGACCAATTTTTTTTTTTATCATTGCAGTTCTACATATAATTTGTCATATCACATTAGCTATTTCTTCTTAGAGTATTATGCAAAGCATGACCATTTCTTCCCAACACATTCTTCTGTGAGGCAAACGAACAAATTGTGTATTTTAAACACTTCTGTTCTGCTTAAAATAGAAAGTGGGTCACTGGGTTTGCAGATAATTTAATCTTCTATTGTCCTGTATGTCTTGTCAAGATGAGCATTAGATGCTACTAAATCAAACAGTGCTGTTTAACCACAGGGGCCAGTACACAGCACTTCATGGCAGGCAGCTGGGGACAGCAAAAACTGCTCCCACCTCAAATGGCCCCGGGGACTGGCTGGCAGAGTAACACAAACCAGAGCCACATGCAGACCCTTTGTCCCTCCTGCCTGCCCGGTGAAAGGACTGGTAGCAGGGCTAATCACCACAGCTAAGGTCACCCATTTCAAACAGCTGCAATCTTCACACTCCTCTGCCAGTGGGTTGAGACTGAGTTGTTGAGAGATGGGCTGACCTCCTCCTCTATGCCGTTCCTACTCACTGAGTCAGTGACTTCCTCAGCTGGCTCACAATAAGGCCAGTAATTTTTGAAAAATTAGGCAACTTCCACACCTGCAAATTCTCAGTCTGGGAATTTGTGAAGTCTGAAGTAATAGTGAATCAAGCTGCAGATCCCCTTTCTCCTCACAGGCTTTTTTTCATCAGCAAACACCTTATGGAGAAAAAATGGGAAGAGATACCACCCTATAAACCTCAGAGAGCAGAAATAAACAGGAATGGGTTTTGCTTCACTTGAGACCCTCATTAAAATCAGGTGAATCTTCTCAGCTTATTCCCATAACCAAGGGTCAGGAGAAAGGGACATCCAGCTTCAGGGTAGGACAGTTTATCAGGAAATCATATGACGCTGATATTTGAAAATCTATAATCTCAGCAATACCAATAAAGATCACAAAATTATCTCTGCAAAAGTCCACAGAGAGCAACTTCTTGAAATGGAGCACTCCATATTCAAATTGAAAAAACAAACCAGTTAAAATATGTAAGTAATAAAATGCTAGTAACAGTAAAGTGAAGAGAAAGTGGATTTGACTAGAACATGCCCTCTGGGTATGTTCACTTCACTTGTAAACAGAAGAGTAAGGTCTCAGGAACTGTAAGGCAGGCAAAGCCAGTGAACACTTACCAAAGGTGACCGAGCAGCTACTGCATTGCAAGTGGATCTCAGCACAGAAACCAACATCTCACTCAATTTATCATCTCCTCACTAGAGATTCCAAACATGGAGAGCAGCTAAAAACTGAGACCCTGACGTTGCCTTTTACTCTTTGAGATGTAGGATAGAAACAGAAAAGTGCTGCAGCAACTCCACTCCTGTAATATGCTAGATAAGGATACAAAAATGGGAATGATACTGAGTATTCAGTTGAATATAGCCATTATTTGCTGAATAAAAATGTCTGAGATAAAGAATTTAGTTTCCTGTTCAGAACTGAAATCCTAAGTAGCACTAATATTTGCTGGAGTATCTATTTTTGCTAGAAAATGCTGTACCAATATTAGCCTAATTTCATTAAACACCATAGTATTAGGTTAAGTTCTCCAACCTCAGGATAAGAAAAAAAAAAAAAAAAGAGAGAGAGAGAAAAAGAAAAATCAATGAGAAGGAATTTAGATTTAAAAGTTACTATGGGGTTGTTTGGGGTTGGGGAATGTCTTTTTGTTTGGTTGGTTGGTTTGTTGGGGGTTTTTTTGCATAGACATGCACATCTTTATACAAAGCCAGTAGAAAAGGTAGAAAAGAGTTTATTAGAACCCTGTATTTTATTGTTCTTGGTCTTATGGCCATCTGGGTGTTCTTCAAGGTCATGTTTCCTTGATGACAACATAATGCAGAAGAGTGACAAACTGGGCAGCTATTAAGCTGTATTTTAGGATCCTATGCCTTTATTTTTGTCAGTCTTGAATATAGCAAGAGGATATGCACAATATTATAAAACTTAGACAGTAGTGTATATATATATATATATATATATATAGTACAGAGCTGCCAGTATAATAAAGATGGCTTCATAACTCTACCTTTTCAACAACTCTGAAAGGATGAGAAAAAGATTAACAAAACAGCCATGAAGTCCATTCATGCTTAGCTGGACTCAAAATTAGCTACTGTCATTCCCATATTGACTCAACACCTTCACACAATGCTCTTGGTTAAGCCTCAGCTTGTGAATACATAGTTGATTTCATACATATCCAGTATTTTCTAAATGGCTTTATTTTTATGGCAGAAAAATTTTACAGAATTTTCAATGCTTACTTTTTCCTTCATTGGCCCTTTTGTGTGAAGTTTTCCCCTTCCCTCCACCCCTCACAAGCTGCTAGCTCAGATTTAGGGAGTTTTGGGAGAGGAGATCTTCATGGATAGGGATAGGAAGACCAAAAGAGGCCCCTTACCTCAGGATGTATTCCAAAGCTTTATTTCCAATGAAGGGATCCCAGGAGGTAAAGAGAGGGGAGCATGCAGGAGCAGGGGTTTTATCCCTTTTGGGATTGGGGTCAGATTACCTGGCCGAAGGCCATAGGTCAGAGTCAAGGGGCAGGTAAATCAGGCCAGGTTATAGTCTCTGGGGAAGGGGTTTTGGGGGGAGAGATCATTCCCTAAAAGGATTACAACATTTGTGAAGTATCCTTTTACTTTCATCAGGGCTTAATAGCAATTAAAGTTCTGTTTCAAATAAGTGCAAACAGCTTTACCTTCTACACAGAGGTCTATCAACTCTCCAAACTGCCTTTTAATTAATTAATTTAAAGAATCCTAACACCTATACAGTAAATAGAAAGGTGTTTTTCTTTATTACCATTAGCAGTCTTTTGAAAGATAGCTCCTGCTTTAAGGAAATTGCTTGGTCACTACTGGACTGGCAGTCCAAGTGACCATAGATATTCTCTCCTCAGATCACTTTTTACATCAGACCACAGCTGGAGTGTTTGCTTAAACCAATACACTATTTTTACACCATCTTACTGGTCAAACACAATGTTGAAAGTGAGTTTTCTGTGGTTTATGTTAAGACAAAAAACATTTGCACCTGTACATCCCAGGCTTGGCTAAAGAATTAGAGATGGCCTTCTCTGCCTTAAGGAGAGTATCTGAGATGAAAATTCCATCATCTTCCAGTTGTGTGTTTTTCTTAAAATTTGGAGATTCTAGGCAAAAAAAGTACTTTAGGTCAGAAAATCTTTGTCTCCTCTGTAGAAGGGTTCAAACAAGAGTTTTAGTCACTCCTAGAGAGGGCAGAGCTTAAACCCTCCTCCACCTCAAATGCAGATCACAGTGAGGCCCAAATCAATGGCATAGGTTTTGTTTAGACCACAGAGCCTCTAATTTATCTACAAAGGAAAACTAAGGAAAATTCTGTGACTTAGTTAGAGCTTCTGCATGAATTTTGTAGCCTTCCTGACTTAAGTGATTGCCAGAGCAGGGATATTCTTCTTTGATGTTTTAGTGTGGCTGCCTTACTAGACCTTATCTTAATCCTCCTGAAAAATCCTGAGTCATTTCATCCAGATTCTCAAGAAGTCATGAATGGTGCAATCTCAGGAAAAAAAGCCAAGTGCTCTTAATGGAGAAGCATCAGCAAATCTTAGAAAAGAAACACATATAGCTGGGAATGTAGATGTGCATCTATCCATCAGGACAGTGTTGTATCCTGCTGAGCAATATAGCATGACTATACAATATTGCTATATATACTATATATATCTATATATATAGATATAGATATATAGCTATATGCTATATATACTATAACCAAATGTCTTGGTTTGAGCCAGGACAGGGTTAATCTTTGCAGCATCTGGGAGGGGGCATGGTCAGGAGCCAAAGGTTGTTCTATACCACCTCATGTCATTGCTAGCTGTGGGGGGAAAAGAGTCTCTGCTGGGGAGAAAGTGTCCCAGCTGATCAAACAAGCCAGGTTAGTAATGCTAGCTCTGAGCAATCACATAGGAGTCATTGGCCCATCTCATACACTTTCTTATCAATATTGTTGCTCTTTCTGTTCACTTTCTTATCTCACTGCTATTTCCAGTAAATTGCCCTTATTTAACCCGTGATTTCCACTTCTGAAGATCCCGCTACAGGGAGAGCGAATGAGACATGCATGGTTTGAAAAAGTCCCAGTGGAAGCACTAAATCAGAGAGTATCATTCCTGAGCCATGAACCAAATTAAAGGTATGAATATTAATTATATACCACTGTCAACTGGAATGAAAAGAGATTGAGAGCAGTGCACATTAGAAAAATACAGTTTCAGGAAGGATCCTGATACAAATTCAGAAGGAATCCTAAGACCGCCCATTGCATCTTCTTTGACTAATTTTAATTAGCCTGGAATTGCAGGAGCACAAGAAATGACAAATTTCATGATAGTCTTATTATTTCAAGTCTGAAAAACATATTTACCAAATATAGAAAACAACAAATTTTTATTCATAGTCTGATGTTTAGAGGAATAATAATTTCCAAGTTATAAAATAATCAAAAGGAAGTCAGAGTATTGCTTCTCTGGAACAAGAAAAGTATGAACATCTGGCTTTTCACAAGTAGTCTCCTGTACCATTTACATCTGCTCAATGTGAGGACAAATAAGCTTCAAACTGTAATGTAACAGTGTTTCAAATCTGTTTGACTTTTTTTCATATACAATGGAGAAAGAAACCAACTCTATGTATTTCAAGGAAAAAGCAAATAAATAATACTGTTATTTACAGGCTATTTGTCTGCTTTTGTTCAATTCAGGTAAGTTTAAAGAAAGCCAATCTGCCTTTCAGCTTCCACAAAAGTGATCTTAAGAACAGTAACTGAATTAGAATTTTGCAAAAAAGAACGAAACGTCATTAAACTCAGGATAAAGTGAACCAAAATAATCGTCAGTCAGTCACCTTCTTCTTCAGATATTGTGTCTTCAATACATTACATACTAATTAGATTATCAGTCAGCTGTCATCTTTCAGCCTTAATCTGGTGGGGCCACAGAAGCAGAGCTTCGGTATATATAAGAAGGCTACTAGTAGTCTTACTCTGCATCAGCTATGTTTCAAGTTCATGTCTCCTCAATGTAGGTGATCAGATAATCATTTCTCAAGAGGAAGTCTGACCGTGTTCTTATACCTAAATGGATTTTAGGATGTAATAGAATTAAGAGAGCCAAGTATTTGTCTAATTTGCTTATTAAAGCTCTGAAAAGTTGTTATATCAGCTGGACCCCCAAATGATGTCTCTTTACCCAGTAAGTACAGTACAGCCTAGCACAACATACTCTCACTCCAGGCTGGGTTCCACTCGTACCAATATTTACCAGTCCTGGGTTTTGCTATTACCTGTACCATACCTAAAATACCAGGTGGTAGACACTCCAAACTTACCTATTGTCATTTTTTTAATTTTGAGGTTAAGATCCACAAGTATCTTTCTTGGAACTGAAGAAACAGGTCCCCTGAACCCTGAAAGAATTTGCTATGTTTCCCAAACATCAGAATAAAAAAGCAACATGAACAAATGAACTGAATTCAGTTCAGGAGATGATTTTAATGGTTGCATAGATACCGAGCCTTCAGAGTATGTAAGTAACATAAATGAGATAAAATCTCATAGGGAATGTGTATGTCTGGAATTAAGCTTGATTTTTAGATGTCCCATAGTGACAATTCAGCTGCTGAACACAGAAATTCCACAGTGAGGTTGAATTTGAATTTTTTATATTCGTTAGAGAGCCTTAATGCAAATGAAAAGAATTTTGAAGTTCTTTGGATCAGAAGCTGGAATCTCTTGGTGGATAATGCTGACACAACATAAATTGGTCGATGCCACAGCAATAGGAGTCTATGAGCCTGTTATGAGCCTTTTGTCTTGATGGTTTCTCAAGCAATTACTTAGCAGCACTGAAGATGAGATTAAGCAAACTAAATTAGAAAAAACACTTACATATTTTACTTCCATTCATCACCAATAATTGCCAGTTAAATTTAAATTTGTTCACATTCTGGATGATAAAGTAAAAATGTCCTTAGTGGAAGTATTTGACTACTTATCAACTCAGGGGGAAAATTGGGCTATTTATGGAATGTTAATGCTCAGACCATCTGAAAAGAAAAGCACATATTAATCCTTTACATATTAAGATTTATGCTGTTTTACAAAAATGAGTTAAGATTAAAAAGAAAAAAAAATCTGCAAATGGAAATGCCTACTAAATATGTAACAGCTTTTCATGCTAAACTGATCACAAGAGAAAAAAGTGATACAGCATATAAGCTAACTCTAAGAGACAAGTCTTTCAAATATAATTCTGCAATAACTTTATTTTCCAAAGTTTGAATTACACAATGAGCAAAAATCAATTTGCAGTCAATACACAGCACGTGAAGTGACCTGGAGATAAATAACTAAGTTATAAAGCTATAAACACTGAAAAGCTCTATAGTGGTCTAGCCAGGAACAGAAAAAAGGGAAGCTCAAATTGCTTATTGTCACAGCATGGCTTTGATCATGTGATTAATCCAAACTTCGTATGTTTTCTGTGACATAGATGAAGGAGAACAGCTACAAGCCCAGAAAGAGCTGGAGGTTGCTGACTGGAGTCCAAGGCCTTCTCCAGACACCTCAAAGTTGGGTGTCCTTATTTAAGAGGTGCCTGCTCTATCAGCGGGTTGGATATTCTCTAGTTGCTCTGGAGTGGCAGTGGATCCAGCCTAAAGAAATCCTGCCTTTCAGATTACTCATTACCCTAGAGCCAGCAATGGATTACCTAGAGCTGCACAGCTTCAGCAGAGAGCTGGCTCACATTCTGCCAGCTTGACACCTGAAAAGACAAAGCTGATGTCTGCTTGAAAACGCTAGGCACATATACCAAGGGCCAAACTAGACTCTTCTCTCTGGCATCCATAAAACTTTAACACTGTGCACAAGGGCACAGCTTTAACACAGTTCACAACTTACCAATGCCCTGTGCCACTTGAGGGCATTCACCTGGGACAGGACAGATCTACTGAAAGTATTTAATCTAGACTTCCCTCATCCCAATGGTGTGACTGAACCTTATCATCCAAAACAACTTCTTTTCCCTATGCAGGCTTACTACATTATTGCAAGGGACCCATTCCATCCATTAAGTGAACCCTAAAAATGCCTGGATTTTCAGTTTTGTACATAAACGTATGCCTAAATGGTATTTGGTAGGATGCTATATGGAAAACTGCCCTTCAGATTGATCAGAAACTGATCTGCCAGGTCTAAGCATTGATAAACCACACAGACACGCAAGTGTAATAATCTAGATTGAGCACATCACTGATCTAGAGTCAGTTTGCAGTGCTGGGATTCTGGCAGAAGCTCTTATAGGTCTGCTTACCACCCTTCATGTATCAACTGTATCTGCCCTTGGTTATGTGCTTTTACTGAACAGCTTTCCTCTGCAGTACAAATCAGGTTTTATTTCTTTCCAATGGCAGATACAGTAGTCTTAGATATGTAGGAGAAATGAGACCTTTAATGCCTACTGCTGGATGTGACACTTTCATGGAAACATAGCAAGTTTTGGGTAGGAAGGGACCCTAAAGATCGCCTAACTCCAACCACTCTGCCATGGGAAGGGACACCTTCCTCTAGACCAGCTTGCTCAAAGCCTCATCCAGCCTGGTTCAGATGCTTCCAGGCATGGTTCATCCACAGCTCTGGGAAACCTGTTCCAGTGCCTCACTATCCTCTGGGTAAAGAATTTCTTTCTAACACTAATGTAAATATTCCCTACTAAAGTTTTAAACTATTCCCTCTTGTCCCATCACTACATGCCTTTGCAAGTTCCCTCTCCAGCTCTCCAGGACTGGAAGTACTGGAAGGCTGCTATAGGGTATCCCAGAGACTTCTCTTCTCTAGGCTGAACAACACCAACTCTCTCAGCCTGTCCTCGTAGGGGATGAAGTATTCCAGTCCACTGGGTATCTTCATGGCCCTCCTGTGGACTCATTCCAGTAGGTCACAACTTTCTTACGTTAGGTGTTCCAGAGACGAATGCAGGTGAGATCTCTTGAGAGTGGAGTAGAGGAGCAGAATTACTTCCCTTAACCTGCTGGCCCTGCTGCTTTGGCTGTAGCCCAGGACATGGTTAGCCTTCTGGGATCCAAGCACACATTGCTGGTCCATGTCAAGTTTCTTGTCCAACACCCCAAGTACTTCTCCACAGCATTGCTCTTGATCTAATCTGTACTTATGTTTGGATAGCCCTGACCCAGGTGCAGGACCTTGTACTTGGTCTTGAACACAGATCCACTTCTAAAAGTTGTCAAGGTTCCTCTGGATTCCCTTCTGATGTTGCTCTGTTGACTGTCAGTCTCCCCAGAATTTTAGGTACCACATGAGTAGGCCTAGTTAAGCAAAAAGGGATTTGGGGACTGTCCTGAAGGCAAAATGCTGTGGTGACTTAGGATGCTCTTGAACTGCTGTGTTTACATCACAGCCATTAGACATGTCTCCACAAAAGCCATCTCCAAGAGGCATGGTTGTCATGCAGCACAAGCTGAACATTCCAAACAGGAATAAATGTAGGCAGTAACTGCACTGGCACAGGCATGATGCTTTGCTGATATTCCTGTAGTGCCTCCTGACCTGTGTGAGTATCTCTGCCTGGTGCTGCCATGTCACCTCAGGGTCTCCATGGGGTATTCAATCCCCCAAGGCAGAGGTTGCTTTAAAATAGTTTAGATTTTTTAGAAGACTTGACATAGCCAAAATATTCTTCTAATCTCTTCCTACTCTATTAATGCTGATATTTTTCAGGGATGGTGAAGTCCACTGGCAATTTCCCATGGCAGGACAGCTTTACACTTGAAAAACTGATAGCAGAGCATGTTGAGTTTCCAAATTTAGTTTTTTAATTTAAGCCAATAGGCCATGACAAGCAGTGAATTTCTTGAATGGTTATTGCAGACTGCAGGAGGTATTAAAAGGTACAAGACAGAAAGCCAAATGGCTTTTTAAGCACTCAAGTAGAGTGAAGCTTGACTGGAAATTAATTACTTGGAGTGTATTATTGCTACTGTAATATGAAATTTAAGCATCAAAACAAAACAAGGCAAGCTGTATTTTAAATAACAAATAATATTGAAGAAATGAAAACTAGATCATAAAGGTAAACATTCTGAAGAAGGCTTATGTATCATTTCAGACAGATCATAATTTTGATGCTCTGAATCTTGAAAGAGAAAGCTTGTGAAAACTCTTCAAAGTTGCACTGTGCACCTTGGCTATGGTTTCCAACGAGTGTTAAAGAACAAAAACTGTTCCTAAGTAAAAAATATCCCAAAGCATTTATTTATGAGAAAAAAAAAAAGAAAATATTTAGCTAGATTTTCACTCAGTCATGTATTTAAAAATATATTTGGAACATTACTAATTATGTTCAAATTTTGCCCAAATTTCATGCATTTAATTCTGGTTACAATAAGGTAAAAGTCACGGTAGTAACACTTCTACACCCAAATTAGTAAAGACTAATTTACTAACCCTCCAAAAGGGTTGATCTCTTAAAGAGTTCTTCCTTGTTTCAAAACTCAAGTTAGGTGCTGCAAAGCCCAAAAGGCAAGTAAGACCTTTTTGTATCTAGACCCAAGCAGGTACTGGTGTCCCCACTGTGAAGTTCTCAAGCCTTCAAAGTGATACAACTCATGTCTTGCAGCTGCCATATTAGTACTCAAAAACTTTGCAGTGTAGTTTAGAAACTTACAACAGAAATATCTAAAGCTTCTCTCATGTGAGTTGAAGTTGAAAGTTCAAGTTGAGATTGGCTTAACTACCTCTGTGAATAAGAAACCTAGAAGATGGGAGATCTATAGTAATTTCTCATTGGAGAGGGCAATAGATTGGAAGGAAAAAGTCTGCATCCACCAATGGCAGCCTCCTGCCTGGATTTTAGTGGAGTGTTTAATTTACAGAGCACTTGATTTAACTATGTAAATATACGCTTAAAGTTGAAAGAGATACAGCAACTGGATGGCATGATGAATCAGGGAGCCAATGATCATCCCCATGAGAGGAATACTGGAAACTGGAAAAGAAACAATGCGGGACACCTAAATGTTTCACTGAAGTACCAGAAAATTCCAGAGAAGTTCTGGATAAGATCTTGCAGGAATTTTAAAAGACTGAAATTTGCCATTTCAGTCTTTTAAATTTTTCGTTGAAAAGTAAGAGAGGGATTTTCTTTCAATTTTATTTTAACAGCAGAAAAGCTGTATAAAGGTAACAAGAATTAACAGGCTGTCAGAAAAGAAGTCTGAATATACTACATTCTGTTTTTTTCTTCCTTCCTCCAATTCCATTCTACTGCAGTCTTTTCAAAAGAACAAATGATTCAAAACATTTTCCATTTGTGATGTGGAAAACTATTCTTAACATAAGAGCTTCCAATGTTCCTTTTTCTAGCTTGTTTATGTACTTGTCTTGGAAATCTCACCCGTTGGTCTTTTGACAGTCACAGGGTGAGCCATCGACATGCTGTCAAAGTTTTACTCCTCTAGAATTGTAAGAACCTGGATATATTCATTACTTAACAAAAGTTTTGAAAATACAGGATAATATTCAACTTAAAAATTTAAAGCTGACAAAGTTTTGAGGAAGTATTTTTTTAAAGCATACACTGTGTAATATTAATTGCAGTGCCCTCTTGCACACGCATTCACAGCTGGAAGAAGATCACTGTCAATGGGAAGCATGGTTGCCTTTCTGAGCCTTGTGGCACAGTGAAATCTCAGGTCTACAGGCTTTATTCTCATTGCATCTGATAAGTAATGCATTTTCACAGAGCAGAGATATGGGCTGCAAAAGACACCCAGTCTTTTTAGCACTAGTTATGTGTTGCAGCATCACATCCTACCACACTGGCCTCGTGTTGGCTGTAAAGTCCTTCTGCTTTACAGATGGCAGTGGTAAGGGTTAAGCCTTTAAAAGTAGAAAAGCGCATCCTCACCAACCAAGATGTGGTCACACCAGCAGAGGTCCAACATAGGGTGTGTTGATTAATGACCTTCTTTTTCATACTCAGGAGAAAATTCACATTTGTTCAGGTAGAGGTTAACATTGATTTTGGTCCCCTTCAACTTCTTATGACCTGGGATCACATCAGGGATTCTAGTGACCAGGAGTAATCATGGTATTCTTTAATATCCCTTAAGTAATTCTCCCTCACCAAAGAAGTATAAGAGCAGTTTTCACTTCTTTTGCAGAAGAGTAATGCTAAAAGGTGCAGAAAATAAAATACTATTTTAGATTTGCTTTGAACTTCATGAAAAAATGGTCAAGATAAGAAGGAATTGTGGTTGGTATCTGGATAAAGGCTAACAACAATCTACACATTTACAGATTGCACAGTTTAAACAAATAGACATTAATAAATCCTGAAATATATATGAGAATAAAATACTGCTCAGATATACACATGCAAAAGAGATACAAGGAAAGGGACTGATAAGGTTTAGAGATCCAAGAGCAGCTGAAAAAATTTAATTTAATTTTGCTCCAGTTGGTGCATTTTGTCAAATTCTAATTTATGCTATCTCCAGTTTAAGAGAAATAAAAATATTTCATTTAAATTCCTACCACTCTCAGACAGGAACCAAGATTTCTATGCAGTCATCACATTTGAACTCCTCACAAGATAAGACTAAAACAAAAGAAATTAAACCTACTTTTCTTTCTATGCAGACTTTGCAGAAAGCCTTTTTGTAATTTTCTCATTACAAAAAGCATCAGTTTGGAAGGAAAATTAGAATTTAAATCAGAATACCTTGATTAGAAAAGGAGAATATCACTGACTGACTATATGGTCCAAAAGAAGTATTAAGAAATCAATTGACTTTCAGCTGACAATGGTGTGCAGTCATTATTTCTAGTATCAATATTCTCTTAGCTGAAGAGGGATCAGCAGGAAACTGACATTAAACTCAGGAGACAAATCTTTTTTCGCTTCAGCCAGTTTCTCTTCACAACAATTAATAACTGCTATTACAATAAATCCCTTCACAGTGCAAAATGTTCATCAGTTAAAAAAACCCCAAAACACTGGATACAGAAAAGGCTTGACTTCTTGGAACTCCAGCTTTCATTTTCCTCTCTTATTTGTTCCACATGAAAACAAAGAGGTCTTGGTATAGTTATGAGAAATGTGAAACTCAGTTTGTGGCAGAACAAAACAATGATTTCAAGATAACTACCCAAGTACGTCAGCTACAGTCACAGTTTATTTATGTGTTAGTCTGATGAATGCAAACTATTGACTTGAAGTGTTCCCTGAGCAGTTCTTGATCACACAAATAGCAAGTGGAGCACTGACTGTATTGGTTATATGTTGTGTAGAATTTTCCAAACTGGGGAAGGGAAGACCTTTGACATCAGGAAAATTAAAGACAAACAGACTCAGATGAAAAACAAAAGTCTTTCTACAAGACTTTTTCCCCTACAATTTGACAATATATTTAACATTCATCTCTTATTAAGCTATTTGAAGAATGGCAAATTTAGAATAACACGATATGGCAGAAGTGGGCCACCACTTAATTAAATATGCATGACCAATGGGAACCATTTGTGTGTGAAAAGTCACTTTATTTCCAGGGTTTTGGATAAAGACAGTTTTGATGATCATTTGGTTCACAAACAGCTTAACTGATAGCCTGTGTCTAAGGACAGTGGGCCCATTAATCGAGATAGTATCAACCAATTTACTGGCAAGAAATTTTGTGAATACTGGCTAAAACAAAAGAGATTCGGAAAGACCTGATGGTCCTTGTAACTTCAGCCAAGAGCATTTGCTTAGGCTGTGCATGAAAAGGTGTCAATGCTGCAAACTAGACTTAGACCGAACAAGAGATTGCTCTGATTCAGGAATCTCAGTCTCTCTTCCTGCATCAGTTTTCCTCTGCTTGGCACACTAGTACCACCCTGTCCAATTATAGCCACCAGATTTAGCACAGCAATCCATATTTTTTCTCTCTTTGGCCCACTCCATGAAAAGCAAAGAACAAAGTCATAACCTCCTCACCCTGGAATAACCTGGACCAACATTTTCCTGCACTCAACATATTGCTGGATCTAGGAAGCAGTGATAATAATTTTTTTTATTACTGTCACAATTAAAAAAAAAAAAAAAAGGCAAAAATGATAAACAACTTTGAAGTCTTTTTCTGTCTTTTCTCTCAGAGTTCACAGTATCTCACTACTCAGCAGCTAATTAGCATCATGTTGAAAAACAGTGCTGTGAGTCAGTGCCAAGTGACAGGGGAGGGGAGAGGGCTGGAGACTGGTTCAAGCACACACACTCCCTTCTCTGCAGCCTGACCACGGGCACAGGGACAGGAGGAACCTGACTAAGAGAAAGCATTGTAATTTCTAATTTACTGGCAAGCCACAGACATGATAATGGTGCTCTCAGTGCTTCTCTCACATCTTTTGCAATACTTCTCAAGCAGGAATTTGGAACCGAAATAATTAAACAACATAATTAGACATTTATTTTAACTCTGTGGGCCAACGTGTTGGCTGAGGCTTTGCAAATGACGAAAACCACAGCTGCCATGTTCAGCTTTGGGAGCAGCTCAGCTGCACTATGTGTCATCAGTTCCCATCCTGCTCTCTTGTTTTAATTAGGCTCTCTTGCAGGCAACAAATCAGACTGATATTCTTCCTAAATGCTGCAAGTGCCCAGAGCAAACTGTGAATACTAAGGGAAAAACAAAGAGACAAACTAGATGTTTGTGTTCTTATATATGAGATACAAGAACTTTACCAATACAGTCAAATCTATCAAAATAGCCATGTTCAAAAGTGGCATGCTTCTGTTGCAGTAGTGTTACTTCAAAGTTGTTAGGCAGAAATTCTTCTGGCAAAGAGACTTTCCATGTACTCAGGCTTGGATTATGTAAGGCTCCTGGCCCAGGTCCTACCTCCACTGTCCCTCTTCAACATTTTTTCCCACCAAGGGGATAATGCCAGCGTATTTCCTGTGGTAGCAGCTAGGAATTAATGGATTTGGTAATAGAGATGTGTTGTCCATGCCTTCTTCTAGTCTCTCAGTAAGTACCACAACTCCTTTAAGTTTAAAATCCTCAATTGTCTCACTTTGCACCAAAAGCAAGGGATCAGATCAACTCCATTTAGTTAAAGTCACCACAAGAAAATAATTTGCCCTTCTTTAGGTGGAAGTACAGGGCACTCCAGACTAAAACAGAAAAATTCCTCTTTGCTTTTATTCATCCCTCTTTTCCTCTCAAAAAATAAAAAATCTCCCCTAAAATTAGAAAGAAGGGAAATCACTAACCATATGAAGTTTAACAAAGACAAGTTCTGGATTCTGTGCCTGGGATGGGGCAAGTCCAGATGTATGGACAGACTGGGGAATGAGACACTGGAGAGCAGGACCACTTACAGGGGGTTGATTGATGTCATTGATGACAAGATGAGCCAGCAGTGCCCTGGCACCCAGGAGGGCCAGCCCTGTCCTGGAGTGCATCAGGCACAGCACCACCAGCCAGATAAGGAAGGGGATTGTCCTGCTCTGCTCTGCACTGGGGCAGCCCCACCTTGAGTGCTGGGGGCAGTTCTGGGTGCCACAATATGAGAAAGACAAAAAGTTATCAAGGAGTGTCCAAAGGAGGGCTACAAAGATGGTGAAGGGTCTGAAGGGAAAGCCACATGAGGAAAGACTGAGGTAACTTGGCTTGTTCAGCCTGGAGAAGAGTAGACTTAGGGGGAAACCTCATTGTGTTCTTCAGCATCCTCACAAGGGGAAGTGGAGAGGCAGGTACCAATCTCCTCTCTCTGATGACCAGGACAGCAACCAAGGGAATGGACTGAAGCTGGGTCAGGGGAGGTTTACATTGGATATCAGGAAAAGGTTTTACACCCAGAGGCTTGTTGGAAGAAGCTTTTGGACAATGTTCCTGGGCACATAGTGTGATTCTTGAAGGCTGTCCTGTTGTCCTGGGTTTATGATGAATTGTATCCCCATTCATCTATTTAGCTCAGAAATAAGATTTGCACCTTTAAAACTAGATCCGAGAGCAAAGAAGTGGTGGAATGTCTGAGGTGGTTGTTTTCAAAACATAAAGATAAGAGTTTTTAGCTTTCCTTCACATACAGACTGTCTGGGCCAGGAGTTGGACCCATTAATCCTTGTGGGTCCCTTCCAGCTAAGGATATTCTATGAGTCTATGATTTTGTAAAATTGAAACCCTGAATCTCTCTTTCTTCTTCAATATTTTCCTCTTCTTGAAGAAGAATTTTTGTACCTGTGAGCTGTTTCCCATCACCTGTACTTCCTCATGCTGGCCAGTAATATGTTCTGCCTGTGTTGTATGTCAAAAGACTTTGTGAATTGCTCATATCTTCCCCTCTCATGATTTGTATCAGCCCACACAGTCCCCAGGAACACACAGAGCAAAGCACCTTGTAAAAAGGGGATCAAGTGGAGGAAACAGCTGTTATAAGTAGCAAATAGAACTTAGTGTGGAGGAAAAAGGATGAAGCACGTCAGGGCCTTGGCACTGCATCTTGAGATGAATCTTAGGTCCCACGATTTCTCATCAGTTGCAGATGAGATGTTCCTATAACAGGAGGGAGGGGAAACTCACAGTGTCCTAAAGCCCCCCAAAGTTAAGAAAGCTATCCTAGTATTATAATACTTGGTTAAATAGCAATAAAGTGTTATTACAGATGTTAGATGTGAATTTCAATACAGTTGTTGTAGTTACCTGTATATGCAATATAAATGCTGTCAAAGGTTCAAACAATAGCCCGTATCACCAACAGACAACTGAAGGGAATAAATCCAGATGTCAAACATGCAATTATTCCATGCCAGACAGCAATATATTTTTTTTATCACACTATCAAAGTATTCTCACTATCAAAGTATTCTAAGCACTATAACAGCTACCTTTCTTCAGAAAAAGAGTTCCAGACATGATGTGGAAAAAATCCATTGTAGCAAGTTTCATTCTTTGAAAGAGGTAGGGGACTCTAACATTTCTAAATTGGCTAAGACATGAAGAGAAGGTTTCACTTTTTTAACTATTTTAATGAAAAAAATTTTTAAATTCCCAAAGAAAAATATTTTAAGCTATTCTCAAATCAGCAGACCATTCTACATAAAGATCAGAACTACTTGTACACTGAATGAGCCATACAGTAACAAGTTAATTACCAAATAAGCTACAGCTTTGAAGGATGATTACAACTGAGGCCCTGGGCACAGAGCAAGATCCTGTAGTCTGAAATTATCTTGACTGGGGATAACAGTGAAGAAGTAGCTTTTCTCCTGATGTTGTGGAGGTAAACTCTTTTACTGAGGCAGGAATGCACTGTGGCAGAGAAATTGGGGAAAAAAAAGCTAATGAAGACTCTCTCTGGAATGTCAGTATCTGGGACTCACATTCACAGTCATTATCATATGAGTAATATAAATTGTATTATCCTCGTCCTGAAATATGTATTCTACTACAATTCTAAAAGAGTGTAAAAGGTTGAATAAACCTAAACTGCCAGAGCTGTGATTGCATGAATCCACAGATGACAAATTCCTAATTCTGGGCACTCATCTGATTTTCTTAAGTGAGGGCATACGAAAAAAAATGCTCAGTTGTTGGGCTGGGTTGAGGGAACGGAGGGAATAAACACTGCTAGAATAATTGCCTGTTGACATATTGAAAAGCATGTACATGTTTGCCAAGGCAGGCAGCTCCTAGGGATTATGTTTTTCTCTGAACAGCTATCAGCCTGCAGCATGTATCTGAGTTTATTAAAAGAGGTTTAAGAAAATATGTTGAACTGCAAACAAAAATAGTACTGAGTGCAGGCACAGCTCAAACAGCTGCATTGCAGTAGATGTTTGCTTTGAACATCGTGACAGAACGGCATTCAACAAAACTATCCACTGCGTGTGCTCAAAAAAGGATGCCAGGTTGTTGCCAGTTCTTGTACTCCCACTTACTGGGATGACAAAGTCATGAACACAATTGTCAGGCAGAAAGAAGAAATGAGGAACTGTGCTGAGGTGCTTCGAACAAAGCAACTTAAAGATTTCTGTGATCAGCTTACATGTCACTAGACTGTAAGGGGAAAACGGCACAGGGATGAGTGAATGAACAGACTGATGAGAGCACTAGAGGCACACGCTGAAACATAAAGCACTGGCACTGCAGAGGGGAAAATCTCTGCACAGTGCCCAAAAGAAAGGATGAGGAATAGATTATAGAAGAACACAGAAAAACAAAATAATATAAAAACAAATAAACAGTGAAAAGCTCATAAGGTCCTTGGGTCAAAGTCTCTCTCTTTCTGCGTACCTTACCAAATATGACTGAGACACAGGCCCTGAGGTTACAGCTACATGGCAGACATGGGTATTAAAGTAATTATGTTCCTTAGGGCCCCAGGACCTATCAAATCTCTTGCCATTTAGTGATGAAAAAAAGTGTACTTAAAATGATTACAACAAATCAGTTTGGTTGGTTGTTTTTAAGTGAATGATACAAGCTCCGGTTAACAGCTCTTTATGTGTTGAAAATTATTTGAGCTAACATCTACAAGTTATATAGAAGAGGTAGGCAGACTCCACAGCAGGGGTTATCCAACCCAATTTTTTCCCATATAATTGCATTCAGCAACCATCAAACTGTGGAAGTACTCAAATCCCTTTAAAAACACCCAAAATCCTCAGTGACAGCCTTCTCCTCTTCTGCATGTCTGCTTCAGCCTGCCTAATTCAGCATCAAGCTCCCACCCAAGACTCAAGAGGATGCCAAATTAGTCATTCATCCACCAAAGTCTTGAACAGAGACTGTTTTAACAGGTTTCATAATGCCCATAATTCACCCAGGACCAGACACTGTGAATGCTACTTGCCTTGAAACATGTCCCATAGGGAAGCTTTTCAGCAACAGATCACCTTTGCAAGGTGCAGAGCTTCCAGTGCGGGTAAAACATGGTCCTAGTGCAATTACACAGCTTCTCACTCAGAAGTGGTGAATACACAAGCAAAAATGCCTGTACATTCAAATCTAAGTGTGTATATCTCTAATATTTTATCGAATACAGCCTCTAAACTAATTTTAAAATGAAAAATATCCACATTTTCATTTGTTGATTTTTTTTTAAAATCCCGTGTGATTTTTTTCTTGGAAGAAAATGAGAAAAGCTGATTTTAACTGAGAGCTGGGGTTTTTTGGAGTTTAACATCCTTACTTTCTTTTTAAGAGATTCTGAATTCTCAGCTATTTTTTGTGACCCATTAGCTTCTTAAAACTTAATGGACCTATTTTCTCATTTCCTTTTCTTCTTACTCTTGCCCACGTAGTTAATGTTTTTAACACCTGATTAGTTTCAGCCAAACCAATTCATTATTTTTCTTATCATTATATGTTGATTTTAATGGTTTCTTCAATACTCTTGCAAATGTCTCCTTCAATTTTTACCTGCCTCTAGTTTTGCATGAAGCTACTGTGCTTGCTTCTTTTTTCACTAAGCTGTCACATCATCTTTAGTCATGCTTTCTCCATTATCATCACCCACAAGTTTTGACTCAGAAATTATTCTTCTATTAAATAGACTGTTATTTCTATCCCTGATGGGTAGATACTTCATTCTCATGACTTTACTCATGCATTTGTATATTATTTCAGTACAACCCTCTATTATTATTGTTATATTGTTTCTGTGTAATATTTCTCCATCCTAATACTATTTTCTTACAATAAATGCCATTATTTCCTCTTTATATATTGAGCAAAGGGCCCTTTGTTTTAATTCTGTCTGAGGTTGACTGCAATGTTCTTACCTTCTCATTTTCTGATATCTATGGCATTTAACTCTTCAGCCTTTCTTTGACTGCTTGAAGGCAATCTAAATTCTTCCCAACAACCTGAGGAGTTTACTAATTTAGAAAGACACAGAGCTCTTTTATACAATATTTGAATCTCAAATTTCCTGATCTTTTCTTTCCCTAAGTAAATCCCAGACGTTACCTTCAAATCAGTTTCTGAGCTTCTTATTTCCATTTGTCTTCAGCTCAGTTTCATTCATTCATTGTATTTCATAGCTTAGTCTGAGAATTGGACATCTTAATTATAGACCTACTTTTGTTTTCACAAAATTTAGAGAGAACTGACACATGTCAGTTTAATCTCAGGATGTTTTGTATTATCAGAACTTTTTTCACATTTTCAGTGCTTACCACACTATCTCTTGATACAAATTTATGTTCAACCATATGTTCAACAGTGAATTATAATATTAGAAAACTGAGGGAAGCCAGCAGAACATGTGACTACAGACAAACAACTATCTAATAAGCTCCACTTTCATTGGCAATTAAGATCTAACACCTAATCCTAAAGAAAACACAAGCACACCTTAAATAATAACAGTATAAAATAAACACATCCTAACTAAAACTATACAACATTTTTGCACCAATTAAATATATTTGCAAGAATATATAATACTAATGCACCCAACCTTGTCCCTTATCCAAGTGCACAGTGATATCAGTAGATATGACAGCATTAGTAATCAGTAGTAATTAACAGCCATGACTCTAGTACATTACAGCTACCCTTCTTTAAGCTAATAGATGCAGGTCTATTCCCTATTCTGAAGCATTCATATTATTGATATTCCACATTTTACTGTCACACATGGCTTCAATGAATTCATCTGCAACTTTGGCTTCTTTGACATCCCATCTGCCTTGCACCAAAGCCCATTCCATCATTGCACTGCTGAAATATTTATTTAGAAAGTTGTGCAGGTGGAGGGCTGGCAAAAAGAGATGAGCAGGACCTTTTAGCTGCACCATCAGAAAAGAAGGTAGGACATAACTGGAATTGCCCATGTGAAACAGAGTTTGGATCTTACCACTTGCCCCTGCATTCTACATACTAATTCAACAAGGTAAAGCTGAGCTGCTGCACAGTTAAAAACTAAAAGCAATATTGTGAACACCGTAGTCTAAGAGAAGCTTTTGTAAAACTACATTTAAAAAAAAAAAATAATATTTTGGTCATTTTACATACAAATGTAGACTCTTTATTTTTACCTAAGAAAAATGAATATATAGATCAGGAGTTTAAATGGGATTAGAAAAAAACTAGGCAGATAAACTGTCAGTCACCAAATTACTCTATGTTACAAAGCGTGACAAAGACTGTGCAGGAGACCTTATAACGAAGATGCAAATGCTTCAGAAACGCAAGGAGTTATATTCACAAAATATGATTCAAAATAATACTTTTTAAAAATCACACTTGATATTTTTTTCCTGAGTAAAGGGAATACTCCTCATTTTTCTTGAAGCATGGACCATAAAAGACCAGCTAATCTAGACACATATTCAAGGCAGGACCTTGAATACAGTATTTTACAGTATTCAATTTAACAGTATTGAAACATTTCTGATACAGGTTTTTTAAAAAGAAAAAGCAATAAAATAGACACCACAGATACCCCTGTGCTTGAATACAATAGCAGCTAGAAGATTTTTCCCAATGTCAAAAGTATCTCTCATTGATGAGTGTCAACCCATGAGTTTGACTTGCTGGACAAAATGCAGAAGACAAAACGGTAATCTTCTACATACGGATAATCAAGAGAACACATAAAGTCAACAAGATAAAAACACACAATTAAAATCACTGAAATGCACAGTGGAGATGAATTAGTGAAGTAGGACACAGTATTGTCATGAGACATGACTGTCTCTGTTTTTCCCCGGACACACTGACCACCTCCTTTGCTTTAAAGCCTGACATAAGTAAATTTCTAGTAAAAACCATTCACTGCAAGCCAGCACTAGGCTGTTTGGCACCACCAGCAAAGAGCCATGAATCCCATAAAAGCTGATAAATATGAAGGGGTGCAGGAATTTAGGTCAGAGTAAGAATCTACTTTCAGTTCTCTCCTCCAAGTAAATTGTTTGCTACCCCAATACCTATTCAGTGATACTAAATTCATATTTTAAGTTTTCATCAGGTGTATTCCTCCACTTACTTGTTCTTAGCTGTTTAAAGGCCTCCAACAGGGATGTTTTACAAGGACTGTCTATACCAGCAATTGCCATTCCTGAAATGAAGAAAGGTAGAGTTTCTTTTCCTGTACTAGCTTGAAGTCAAGAGCATTTAGGGTTTGCTTTTTTTATCCCTTACAATTTCCTGTTTGAGGATCATAGAAGCTATTCACTTTATGTAATTGTTTCCTTAAATTGCTGTTTTCAATTTGCATAATGTATCATTTAAGTAAAGGTAAAGAAGCATTTCATCTTGATAATTTCTGCCACAGCTGAGATTGCAAAATTGCTTCTTGTTAGAAGGAAATTTTTAAAAAGTGCAATCACTGCAAGTTTCCAGATGGCATCTAACATATTTTTCAGTCTGCTGCAGTAGTATGTTATAGATATGCTTGCCATTCAGTTCAAGCTAGGAAACATTTTCTCCAGCTGAGGTCAGTCTTTTGGCCCCACTTTTTCATATTGCATCACATTCCTTGTTAATTTCCTGATTTATCAGTTCCATAGTTCTAAGCATTTTCTCACATATAGAAAATTCTCTACAACTTTGATTTACCAAGATACTCTATTTCTCCATTGGAAATCTGGCAATCAATCTATAAATATGTATTGTTTGTACATGTTTAGTACCACATTCACCTGAGCTTTTAACTCAGCCAAGTATATGAGTCTTATACTGCTGTAAAGTCACTACTTACATGCCTAAACTTTCGTTCAGTCTGGCAATACCAGCAAAGACATTTAACTATTTAAAAAAAAAAAAATCATTTATTTACAGGTGACAAAGAACATATAGATCACGGTGGCTTAAACAGTCCTATTGCTTAAGACTGCAAATCAGACACAGTGCCTGCCAGAGGGGAGAAAAAACACTGAGTTACCCTCAAGCTCTGTACCTGGATCAGTTTTATGTGCCTCAACTCTCCCATTCTCCCTCTGGACTTCAAGGCAAGTTGGGTGGGTATCCCTACTGCATCTGCAGTACAGGGTCATAGACCTGGGCAGATAGTCAGCAAAGTAAAACAATATTTGTCCTTGATTTGATCATCTTCCTTTTAGAATGCTATATTTCTCTATCTTTTAGAATGCTTTTAGAATGCTATATTTCTCTATCTATCACTTTCAAGTCTACAGGCTGATGCAACCCCTCACTTGAAATTCTTTCATTAGAGCAAGACCATTAAAAAGGGGCATGCATATCCCTGTTTGGTCCATATATTAATCTGTCTTCTGCCATCAGAACTAGACAAAATTTCCAAGTTTTTAATTGAAAATTTGAAAATCTTTGTTTTGTTGACTTGAAAACTTAGGTGTTTTAAGGATTTCTTTTTCAATCAATTTTGTTTTCAAGCTTAATTTTAACACCAAAGAAAACAGAAATCTATGATAATGTCATCTTTTATGATATCTCTCTTGGTCAAAGTAAGCTCTATGACACACTTGAGCTTCAAAGAACTCCAGTGCTTCCTTTATGATTAATGACTATGACATGGACTCAAGTGTTCTGCAAGATCTGCAAGAAGGCAGTAATATCAGCCGCCAGCATGCAAGAATCAGGACAGTTTACTGTCAGACCTGAGAGACTACAGAGAGTACAGAGTTTATCTAGATTATGTGCACATAAGCCATGTAGTGAATGATTCATGAAGCTATCACCATACCTTAGTCTGGGTGGGATATGCTGTGGGATGTCTCAAGAGAATTGTTTGCATAGCACTGCTTGGATGTGGTCAGAGGCTGTGAAGTTCACATGTGACAGCACCAGCCAGAACATCTGAGATGCCTGAAAGATTAAATAGCTTTATCTCAAACTGGAGGACTGTGTTAGGCTTATTTCCTAGACAACAGAAAGCATTTGTAAAGGACCAAATTGTAATAACACATGCAATTTCATTTTGAAATACAGGGATTAATGGCAGACAATGCCAGTAATGGTAGTTAAATTTGACCTCCAGCAAGGATTATTATAATCCTGTGAGGTATTCCTCTGCAACTGCTTTAAAAAATTTTACTTCCAACGAAGAAATTTGCTGCATCCCTCCATAGTCCTTTAAGGAACACAAGGACTCTTCTCCACACTGCTGCAGCCTGGTGCACCTATGCTACTAGGTTAAACCTGCCCAGGACTGTGCCTGCTGCTTAGGCCAGCTTGCACTGAACATAGTGATATTATTTATTCCTCTTGTCCTCCAGTGAGGGACCTATGTATTGAGAAAACTCACATCAGGAATTCCCTTGGCTATCTGATGTAAACTAAAACCACCCCAAATACTAGCCAGGTGCTTAACTTGTACCATGTACATAGTCAAGAAGAAACAAAATCAAAATTTAAATAAAATTATGTCTTCCACAGAATCATCAAGGTTGGAAGAGACCTTGAGAATATTCTAGTCCAACCCTCAACCCAGCACCACCATAATCACCACTAAACCACAATCCAAATGTCACATTCAGATGCCTCTTGAGCACCTCCAGTTACAGTGACTCCACCACCACCTGAGGAACTTACTTCAATATCCAACTACACTTTCAATGAAAAATTTCTTAATATCTAATCTGAACCTCCCCTAGAGCAATTTACCATCTTTTCCTCTCACCTTTTCACTTGAGCCATGGCAAAAAAGACCAATCCCCACCTCACCACAACCTCCTGTCTGGTAGCTCACTCAGCCACTCCTCACAGGACTTGTGCTCCAGACCCTTCACCAGCTCCATTGCCCATCTCCAGACTCACTCCAGCACCTCAATGTGTTTGTTGAAGGGAAGAGACCAGAACTGAACACAGCGCTTGAGGTGTGACCTCACCAGGGCGGAGTACATGGGGACAATCACTTCCATGGCCACACCACTTCTAATAAAGGCCAGGATGCCATTGGCCTTCTTGGCCACCTGGGCACACGCTGGCTCATGTTCATCTGCTGTCACCAGCACCCCCAGCTCGTTTTGGGCAGCTTTCCAGCCACTCTTCCCCCAGCCTGTAGCACTGCAGGGGATTGTTGTGACCCAAGAGCTGAACCCAGCACTTGGCTTTGTTGAACCTCACACTACTGGTCTTAGCCCATTGATCCAGCCTGTCCAGATCCCTCTGCAGAGCCTTCCTGCCCTCCAGCAGATCAACACCCCCACCCAACTTGGTTTTGTTTGTGAACTCACTGAGAACGCTCTCAATCTCCTCATCACTAAAGATACTCAACAGAACCAGCCAAAACATTGATCCCTGAGGAGCAGTGCTAGTGAGCAGCTGCCAGCTGGATGTAACAACATGGTCACTTATCACATCTCTGGGCCTGGCAATCCAACCAGTTTTTCACAAAGTGAGGAGTTTCACTGTCCAAGCTCAGGACTGCAGAGTATAGCTACTTCACTGAGAAATGCCAGCAAAGGCTTTTAAATTAATAAGTGGGGTTATTTCTCTTCTACAGCAGGTATCTGAGAGGTTTTTCTAGTTGCCTGAACAATTTATTAATGAAGTGCTTTGTGACAAAATTAACATAAACAAATTGTTCTTGCATTTATTCACAACTCGGAAAACTCTACATAAATGTTATTTACTTCACAGACAATTTCAGTCTGATTAACTAGAGCATCCTTCTTCAGGAGAGCACTTGAGCATGTCCTCAAGTTCCATTGAATTCAATTATTAGGTTAGTTGAGGGAATCAGTTACAAAGAGAGATTGGGGTGGAACACTAAACAAAGAAAAGAAAGAACTAAATGGCCAAGAAGGATAGAAACAGAATATGGGACAAAGCCTAAACAAAAACAAAATTAAGCAAAACCAAAGAAAGAAAATGGTCAAAAAACAGGACTTGAGATTAAATCTGATGGCCTTGTGCCATTGTAATTCGGCTGTTGTTGGAATCTGTACCTCACTCTCCAGTAGTTTCAGCATACACAGATTGAAAATGTCTTCTGTACTTCTCTTGTTTCTTCATGACTTTTGCAAAATTCTTTTATTTTATACAACTTTCCGTACAAAACTCTTTAAATAAACATATTAGAAACATAACACAAAGATACTTACAACCTGAATTAAGTACTGGTGATCTCATCCGAATTTAAAAACATTAACGTAATATGCATTAACTAAATAGTGAAAAAAAACCCCAAAATAATGGTTACAGACAAATGCAACAGCAATGCATTTGCAAGGACATAATGAATACTCATGGGGAAAAATCATAACAATGAATTAAGCACACGATTAAGTGATGATTTGGTTGATTTGTTCCATTTAGCACATACTGCTACTATGATAACAGAAGTAAGAGATGCTGACACTGTATAATTTACTCAATGAATTTGGCTTTCATGTGAATAAAGAAACAATAAATCAAGCTGCATGACACAAAAAAAAAAAAAAAAAAAAATGCTCAGTCTCATTCCCTCTGCTGTCACTTTAAGCACCTGTAACCTGTCATTGCCACAGGTCATTTCATCCCATATTATTGGACAACCAGGCCAGAGCATGCACAGGGATAGAGGCTAGATAGCTAACCAAAGACCTAATGTGAAGTTCAGTACATGTTCCTACATGACCAAATTTAGACGTTTTTTCAAGATTTGCATGGCATACTTGTTCAAGAAAAAGGCATGAAAACAGTGATCCCTTAGAGAACAGATTTTATATTGTTCAAGTTATGCTAATATTACCTGAGAAGAGTTATTACCTGTCTTTTCCTTCCATCCATTGTCCAGCTTTCCTTCCCTGTTACCTGCCTTTCTTCCTCCTCCCCATCCCTAGATAAAAAAAAAAAAAATGCAGGAAGAAAGGCCTTTGCCATGGTATCAGTATGACACAGCACCTGCTTGGGTGTAAGTTCAAGCTTTACTGTAGATGTGGATGTTGGATTTCAGCAGGAGGAACCAGCACCTAAAATGTTGTGCTGGTTTTAACCCAGGGTTTGCAATCCAGAGGTTCAAAGGAGACACTGTTGGTTTTCCTCCTCTGGGATCCCTGACTCCTTATCCTATGTTTATCTGAGAGCTGGGGTGTCTCAGAAAGGGATTTCAAAGATTGGATGTTAAAGAGGACCTGTCTGGAGCTGGCTCAAGGGAAAACTGAGAGGCCAGTTTATCCTAATATTTCCTCAACCACTTTGGGTTTCACTCAGATTTACAGCTAAAAACTTTTGGTGGGTTGCTGCTAACAGCATTTCTTTTTTTCCCAGCAAACTGGAGGTCTCATGTTTCTAGCACACCTTCTCAATTTTTCCCTCTGACGAGAGCATATTTTTTTCTTGCTGGTAGCATTTATATACACTGGTTTTGCATTCCAACAGAGAGAGCACTCAATGCCTAAGCACTTAAAAGGCATATCCAGCACATGAAAAAAAATTTCCTATGTAGTTTCTGACATGCCTCCTTATCCAACTTAGCCCATAGACACCTTGGATAGAGGACTGAGTAATCCATTAAAAATAAGGTCTTTCCAGACCTTTCTCAGCATACAGACATGTGTTTTTAGCAAATTTAAGACTGTACTAAACCAACGTCCATCCCCATCACCATTTGCAATATTAAACTGATGGCCATTTTCTTGTGATTCTATTCATATCCCAGAGAAGACTAATTGCTTGTATTTTGACAACAATGTATGGAAATAAGGGCAAGATAAAACATGTATTATGTAAGAAGTGATGAAAAAGACCTGAAAGATGCCATGATATCTAAGTGGTCACAAGTTTGACAACTAAAGAAGCAACAATATTGGCATTTTAGCTAATCTAGGTGAATGTGAAAGTTATCAAAGCCCAAGATGTTGCTAGGATCCCAGGCTCTTAAAATCACAGAAAAAGAGGCTTCCAGTTAGAGAAATTAAGCAGACCTAAAATTACCCTACTTGTGTTGTTACACTCATAGACAGTTATAATATTTTCTCAAATTTGGGCATATAATTTATCACACTTGATTTCCAAAGGTGGTATTTATTATATGTGGTAATCTTATATGATAAATTTAAAACATAGTAAAAATAGCCTTAAAATAATGCCAGCTGTGCCAGTTCTTGGAGCAACATGGAGAGAACAGAAGCACATCTCAAATACCTCTTTCCCTGTGATGGCCAAGGAATCTGGTAGGGGTCTGCTCCTGCATTCCTAAGGCATCCCAACTTCTTGACCTTCAGCTGTCAACGTATAAAGCAGAGCTTACACACACTATCTCCAAAGCATCACCAAGCTTTATAGCTCACAATGAATCACATAGCACAGATGCAATACTGTTTAGAGGAGCTGGAAATTTAGAAAAAACACAAGCACAAGTTCCAGCCTGAACTGACAGATGTAATTCATTTCCATAAAAGCAAAGACTGTTATTAAGAAGGATAAATAGAGGAATCAAAGTCAAACACATGGTGAAAAAAGAGGCTGGTATATTTCAGTAGCAAAAATAACTCAGACAGGCCCAAACTTTTAATAATCAGGCCCATTTAACTTCCAACTGGGCACCTCTGCCCTTACAAATTCTCTCTTTGATCCACATATCAACACTACTTTAACACCTAGTCATAAAGCTGCAGTGGAACTCCAGGGATGTTTGTGTCCCTGGGGAAAAATAGCCTCCCTGTGGCTGGAATTTTGTCCATACAACCCACATAGCATTTTGGGCTTCTTCAGCTGAGTCCAGTTCCCTTCAGGGCCAAATCTGTAGGCATTCTAACACGTCTGTTCAAACTCCATGTACAACATTACCTGGTGCAAAGGTTGCATGTATGGGTTCCTCAAACAAGGCATCCAGAAACACTGAAAAACACCTGTATGAAATCATCACCTGAACCAGCAATGGAATCATACACCTCTTTCAACTTCAGATCCTGGACAGACTCCTGAAGCAAAATGCTTTCTACTATGCTTCAAGGGACCCCGCAGGTCTTTTCCTTTGCTATAATAGCCCACTGGCTGTGGTTACTTCATATTAGGTTACCTCATACACAAAGGGTTTTTATGCCAGCAGGGAGCTCACACCTATAGACATGTTGTAAAACAGGCAGAAGGCTTTCCACGTCTTTTATGGGCAAGTGCTCTAATCATAGCCTTGTAAAGGAAGGATATAACAACACCTCCATCTGCAATCATTAAAAAAAATAAAAGAAAAAAAAAAAGAAAGAAAGAAAGAAACGAAAAACCCACCAAAAAAACACCCAGTAGATAAAACACCAGGGAGCCCCGAGCTGTTTGTGTCATTTTGGCAGGCTCTCCCATGCTGTGAACGACACTTCAGAGTAGCTTTTTGTTTAGCTTCTTGTCATCTGGAAAAGAAAATACTTCAATGCATTTTTAATGAATTTCCTGTAGCTGGAAATGAAATTTTCTCGGTCAAGAAAGTAAAAATCTCCATGGAATAAACAGAAAAATTCATTTAAGAAAAATAGCCACTATTGTGATAAATACAGTGAGTACATCTGGACACATTGCCCATCCTAGAAAGCCTCTGGCAATTTGCCCCAAGAGCTTCACACCTGCTAGGTCTCCAGCAACTTCCTTTCACACTATCCATCAGGGCTGACACATAATTCCCATCCAGAGGCTTTCATCAGCATTAAAACAGTTCAGCAGTACTGGTAAGTTCTCTATTCCTCTTAAAAGACCCTCCAGCAAATCTGAAAAACAAGCCTTTGATCTATAATTTCTCTGAATTTTGCTGGCATCGACTCATGCCTTCATCTTCCCTCCCCTCATGGCATCAGGGTGCTACCAGTGCCTTCCTGCACTCAGACTGGGACTGCCCTTCACCTTGTATTTTGAATTTCTCCTCCAGGCTCACTGGGCTGTGCTGAAGCTGACACAACTTCCCATCTCTCTGTGCCTGTGCTGGCTGCCCTCTTGGTATGACAATGGCTGGCATAAGATATCAAACACCACGTGAGCTACACCCAGCCTTTTCCCAGGTGCTTCTTCACTTTTGTCTGGAGCTGTCATCTAGCTGGCTTCCTAGAAAATTTTAGTCTTACCATCTCAGACCACTGAACGGGCTGAGCAGGTTTTACCTTTATGTACATACCAGATCAGAGGCTGTTCAGTAGACGAGCACCGATACTCAGCATTTGAGACTGATTTTTATTCAAGTAGCAGCATACTTAATTGTCTTCTCCAGGACCACTCCAAAAGAGAATCCAAATACAAATTTGAGACTGATCCCTGCAGAAAGGAAGGAGGAAAAAGGGCAGAAGGCAGTGGTAGGCAAAAAGCCAGAACCTGACTTCCACAGCCGAGTCCTCCTCAGCTGTGTTTTTTTCTCTTAGGAGAAGTACTACATACTGCATATAAAAATAAATATATTTTAATGGGAATTGAGAGCACCTATTCCCAGCTCAATCTCAGATATTTCATGGGTCATAGTAAGACCACTCGGACAGAAAACACAGCATCAATTCCCTTAAACTCAGACTGAAAATATGTACAACAGGAGTCTCATGCTTCTAACTACCAGAAATGGATCTAGTGTTCTTAAGCCCTAGTCACACCCAATGCACAAAGAGGTACTAAAAATTAATTTAGGAGGTGTTTTTCACCAGCCCAGGTAAAATTCCTGATAATTTTCCATCTGCAGGCTGAATTCCTTTTATACTACTAGCAGCCATAGTTCTAAATTACATGAAACCTGACCCCAGCATTCACTGAAACTCTCCTTGGATGCTAAACAGGCCTCATTTATAACCTATAAGCAGAAATCCCCATCTAATCAATGCAAGTGATGTGAGTAAAATGTGAGATGTGGGGTAGGTAGCATCATGCCATGTAGCATTAAGTGGCAGCAGCAGCATGTATGACTAATTTGTGCTACAGGCTTAAAAATGACAGCCACAGAAGCTAGGAGGAAGGGCTGTAGTCTCCCAAATCTATGATCTAGCTGTGGTTGTCAAACATAGCAGATTTCTTGGCATCAACATCTGTCCCTGAAGCAAGTAGCAATTACAGCACTTTGCAGCGCTGTAAGCCATTCTGACAGCTATCAGCTCAGCCTGCAAAGAGATTTGATTGTTCTGGCCACACTTAGCAAAAGAAATTAGGGTTCCCCTCTCCCTGCTTTGCATGGGCCACTATTCATACTAAAATGGTTTCCCCATACACACCTCTATACACATATTTCTTGCAAGCTATACCTCATTTTTGCTGAAACACAGTTTTTACAAGTCTATGGCTTCTAATGTACAGAAGCTTTGCCAGGCCCAAGCAAAAAATAATAGAAAATCACTAGGTCATTTAGAGCAGCTGATGAATGGTCTGTTGGCAGGCAAGGCAAGAAGGAAGTGCTCTTAGATTACCTCACAGGAATAATAAATAAATATATTAGATAACAAAGTGAGCACTGCTAATCTGCATATTATTTGTTTCTGCCGCTGTGAGAGAGGCAAGCTTGTTGACATAGTGAGCTACATCATGACGATACATCAGTAGACTGGTCTGCTATCTCAATAAATAATAAAGTAGATTAACATTCATCATACTGCTCACAAAACTCATCCCTTTCTCTGTTCATATCTAAACATAAGGTTGATGGAATCATTTAGCTAGCATTAACATTTACATCTTAGTAAGATGTAAAATTACAGCAATAATTTCAGAATTCTTTAATATGAATTTAATTAAAAAATTAAATCCATATTCCTTCCTCTTTCTGCTTCAGGCCACAATTAGAAAGACAACTGTTTAAGAACTCTCACAATTGTATTTTATTTGACATCAGCAATATACACTGGAGTATAATAGGAACAATTTTTTGCACAATCTTTCTTGCAAGATGGATTTATTTTCCAAATACATAGATGTTCATAATACAGGAAGGTAACAGTTAAGCTGCACAATAGCAAAACAAGTTGACAGCTATCAAACCACCTTTTAAGTTTGTTAGTATAGTCAGGTGACCAGCATTGAACATATCATTCAAATAATTTAGTTAGCCTCTGATTCTTCAAATCTTCCCAGCCACATTGCTCCATGCAACTAAAATGTGCACCAAGAATAGTGTAAAAGAATTCAAACAAAGCCTTCCCTTGCTTTGATTTCTATTCAGTTTTCCCCCATGAATGATCCAATAAAAAGGGATAAACATCAGAATTTGTCATGGCACAGGAACTCTTGCAACATGCATCTAGGACAGCCACATATTGCAGAAGTAGTAAATTATTGACAGAGAAGATAGGACTTTCCTATAGGGGGTGTTTAAAATATTTTTTCTATGCTTGTTTTAAATGTACATTTTCTCCATGCTATTACTTTTACATGGAAAAAAAAAAGAAAAGTACTTTCAAAAGCTTCATATTTTTCCACTGGGAGTCTTCCTTGCTATGTCTAAGCCTGAACCCAGATGTTTTGGTTGCAATAGACAGGGCTTCCCAGGAGAAGAAAAGCTTACAATAAAACAAAATGTCTAAATACTATCTCCTTTGGGGATTTTTTTCTTTCTTTCTATTTTCAGCTTTAAAATGACACAAGATATAGCAGCTGTTGCACATCGCATATAAATTCCTTTTTTTTTTTTTTGGTTCCTCACTTGGTACAGTTTTTAAACATTGAATTAGCACAAAAGCTAATATCTCCCAGTCTGCCTCTCAACTGTGAATTTGTGAGTAGAAAGAGTGAGAGAATGGATGCTGCTCATCATCTGTTAGATGGAGTAATTTTAACAGCTCACTAAAGTGCCCCAGCAGTTTGGAATATCAGAACTGGCAGGAATGGCAGAGTGCAAGGGTGGTAGGTAAAGGTGAGGAGAAAAAAGTACCCAAGGCAACTTCTAGGCATCTTATTTGCTACCAGCAAATAAATATTGTGCCTGCAGACAGACTGTAGACGTACTGTCTCTGCTCTGTTTACTTGCTAGTGATACAGCACAGAACACAAGTGAACTGGCAATACTAGCAGTCATCCAGAAAGTTTAGAAATCTGGAAATCTTTCATCTGTTCTGCAACTGACTTGTACTTCAAGCAGCAAGAGTTGATTTATGCCACTACACTAGTACTGGATCTTGAAACCCACCCAAAAATCCTTACACACCATACTTTTAAGACTCCAACCCTACTGATACAGTGCCTTGCTGCTTGACTGCCAGGGTTTATCTGCCACTGGCATGGATAGATACCTTCTCCCTGCCCAGATTCTGCTGTCCACCTGATGGTGGAGATGTGATGCATAGAGAGTCTGTGGCTAAAGGGAAGGCATGGGAATCCCACGTCATCCCAGGAAGTGCTGCTCTTCACCTCAGCCACAAGGCAAGGGAACAAAGTCAGGGACAGGCCTTGAACAAATCAAAACAGTGCAAAAGTAGCAGAACATGCCAAAGAGTGGGTTTAGATTGTTCATTCGGGAAGTTTAAAACAGCTAATGAGCAGCCCTTAAGTCTAATTCAACTCTTACATCTTACCTCAACAAAATGCCTCAGCTCTTCTTTTCCAGAACTGGGATATCTTCTCTTGCTGAACAGATTGCTCCATCTCACATTCATACTCACAAAAACATGCCCCCAACTCAGCAAAGCCAGCACTAAGTGCCCTCCTAACTGGAATGATGAATTCAACCTAAAAATTCCTAGGTCTTCCACAGTTCAACCCATGGCATGGCAGAAAGAAAACTTGGAAGTATGTAGGGAAACTGGTTAATTGCATACTTAGTAAGATCAACTGAGAATGTGAAGATCAAAGAATGTGGTTTTTTCACTCACATATCTTTTCTTATCTGATTTCACTTTATTTATGCATGTGATAGCTAGAGAGGAAGTGAGAAGTATCATTTTAAAATCTTGCTGCAGAATTTTCCCACCTTCTGTTTATATATCATCTCCACATTCTCCAAAGAGGAAAAAATACAATCCATGTATTTAGGAAATGGCTACTGAATATCCCACAGCTAAGCATCAGATTTAGCTTAACAGAAAACCTACATAAATTTTGCCTTACCTTCCTAAGTGAAATGTCTACAAATAAAATTCACATTTTCAGTACAAAGAAAATATTTTTTTATTCAAAATTTTTAAAGTTTTAACTAAATATTCTTCAAATTAGAGATATTATTTGAAAATAAAAGCTATCTTTATGAGATAATCATAGAGAGAAGTTTGCATAGAAGTGTTTCCTACCTTCCTGAAGTTTATAATGGAGCTTATAATTTCCATGTGTGCAGGTGAGGAAACCTCTTTTAAAAAAATGTTTTAAAAAATGAGAAGAATTCAGCTTGACTTTTTTTTTTTCATAATTATGCAACAAAATGGAGAAATGTGCATCATTACACAAAAAAATAGACCATTAAAGAGAACCCCCCCTTTTTCCAATGTTTAAGTTACAGAAGAGATGGTAGGGGCATAATAATTATACCTACAATAAAGTCAGCGATGCAGTTCTGTCTCTGGGAAGGCCCACAAGGTGCTGGCAGGAGACTGTGGGTACTTACCAGGCGCAGCACTGCTGTTTCATTACCAGACCCATATTTGTCATTCCCAACACTCTCCATTTCAAAACATTTAGTAGCTAGGCAAGGAGAAGACAAGACTGCAATACACCTTGGTGCTCCTTTGGGATGTTCTGTGCTGTTACAGCACGTATGAGCAGCGCTGATCTGAAGGAAGTTTTCATTCTGCCCTATTTTGTACTCCAAAAAAGTACTTTCCATCTCACTCCCACTACTCCAAAGACCCTGTTGCACTACAGGACAGCTTGGGTGCACAGCAACATGAAGGAATTCCAGCTGGCAGCAGGAGCTACCTCACATCTTTTCAGTCTTCTAGCCACAGCATCAGAAACATTAGGGGAGATTAACTGTGCTGATCCTCGGGCAGGGTTTGCAGTTGGAGTCAAATTCCACATTGCACTCAGCTTGCTCCTAAGCTGCCTATTTGGAAAAGAGTTTAGGGGGCATTTTCATAAGTGGCTTAATCCAATATAAGCTCTGCTCAGCCTCTGAAGGAGGCAGCCACACTGTCCTTACCCTCTGTTTCTGACCACAGACTCCCATCTTCTCCCACACCAGCAACATAACCGCTCTCATGCACCCACGGTGGGCTACATACACACATCTTTGCCTTTTGTGGGATCCATGCTGGGCAAGTGCCAAGTTGTGGACATACATTTTCAGAAGTGGCAATGTCTACATATAGAGACATTATGCCTTTAAATGCAGGTGCTGCCCACAAGCTGTAGCACTGACAGGATTAGCAGAAATGCTCAGCACTAAACAGGTCCCATGAATTCAGGTACAAGAATGAAGTCTTCAGATTTAGTAGGAAAGCATAGTACTTTAAAAAAACTAGTTACTGTAATGAAAGCTGTTTTCTTCACCCACATCCCCTTTGATAACTGAATTAAATCAGAGACAACATTCCCTCTATTCAGTCTCTTAAACATAAAGCGAGTTAAATGCTAAATATTCCAAAGTGCTTCATTTCTGAAAATTAAATATATAGAGATCCAGAAAGATTTTTTTTTTTTTTTTTTAAACATTACTGTTTACATTTTTGGTCGAGAAATGTTCTAAAACAAAGGGAAACAATAATACTTAGTAAAACTCATTCTTTTTCACTTCCCATTCTGTCTCTTAATTCTCCCTGGCTGACAATGAAAATACCATTTTCGAATACAGCTTCAATAGAACACAAATGTTTATAATAGGGCATTAGACACTTTTCTTTATTACTTTCTCATTATACTTATAATGAAGAAATAATTATTTCTAGGCTGTTTCCTGCCAGATGCAGTTCTAGTACCTCTAATAGGACATGTCTTAAAATAACTGCTTGGTACCAAGAAACCAAATTTTTCATCCATACTCACATTTTCCCTTCTCTTCCTTTTCTCTCTCTTCAAATAACTTCATTGATTTTGGCTTTTTCAAAAATTCTGGGCAATTTTTTTTGTTTGGGTTTTTTGTTTGTTTGTTCTTGGTTGGTTGGTTGGCTTTTGACTTTACTCCATGATTTGTCATTCATATAATTCATAAAATCACCTTTGTGGAGGAAAAATGACCATAGAGGGCACCGGAGGTTTGAGAAAGCCCGAGAGCGCTTCTGTTTTAGTAACAGTGGAGGTAAGATGAGAATCCTCAGACTGTGGTTTCACACCAGCATTAACCCAGCTCAAAGCATCAATCTAGGCTACTCACACCCTTCTCTGTACCAGCACTAAGATGGGAGCCAGATCAGACAGATCCCAGTACTATTAACCAGTATTAAGCAAATAAGACAAAACTGGGGGGTTAGCTAGACAAGTTATTTCAGCCTGCTCCTCCCCAAGCACTGGAATTCTTCCCCACACACAGAGCAAGGCAATAAAGAGGAAGGTGAGCAGCAGTAAAAAACAGTAAAACAGCAGTAAAACAGTTTTATGGTGGAGTCTTAATAAAGGGTTGCAAGAAGCCCATGGATTCTGCTTGTCTCTCTGGTGCAGACTGCTTCAGAAGATGGCAGGACATAAGCCAGCTCCAATTCAGAAGCCTTTTAGAATAGACATGCCCTGAGTCCTGCCTTGCCCAATGTGCTTCATCAGCCCTTCAAAAATGGGTTTGAGTATTCAAGGCCAGGATTTTTCACAGGTGGATTAATTTTCACCACAAAAGCACTGCTGGTATTGATTTGCAAAGACATGTGTCAATGAAACAAATATTTTAAAGTAATTGTTCCAAGAACTCTGGTTATCTGAAACACCTCAAATCTCCACTACTCAGCTGGTAATAGTGTTGCCACAAATTAATAAAAAATTAAATACATGTACATACAGAATCATCTATTTATGAAAAGTTCATTTGCCAACCTGGCACATCCTAACAGAAAAAGAAATTTTCAAGCTTGTAAATATAAATCATACCATGATGCTACTGTTAGTATTAAGATTAGCTATCTCATGTTTCAAAATAACTTTGAAGAAATACTTGTAGACGTTCTTTACTTCTGAGTCCTCCATCCTCGCAGCCCTTTTACTAACCATGGAGATAAGCCACCAGCACAAGATGATGATGCATGACAAAGCAGCACTCAACTAAATTTTTCAATGTACTGAGCTCAGAAGTACAGCTGAGTGCTTCATACTCTCATCTGCTTTTTCTACCAAACTCCACTTAAGTTTTCTCCAAGGATGAAAACACATTCTCAAACAATGATTTCCTTTAGTGTTTCTTTATGTCATCAGATCATCCATAGATTGCTGTGTCAGTTAACAGCAACCTGGATACAGCATTCACAAAAACACTAAGCAAGATGACTAGCAGGAAATAAACCAGACCTTCATGCTATTTGAAGACTAATTCAGTAATACCACACTTTTCCTCCAAGTCTTTTTCTTGAAAATAGTTTTATGAAGATAGTAATAAAAAAACACCTACCTCACATGGTGTTTTCCATCCAGAAAGGTACTCTTTCAATACAGAACTTAGCAAGTTCTGTATTTCTGTTCAAGAAATTAGCATGTGCATCTTGAGTTTGCCTTCTTAAAATTCAGGGAAATTGTATTATTTCAAGGCTTATATGTATATAGGTATCCAGGCTGCAACAGCATTAGTATTTTTAAATGCTAAAACTACATAGTTTTTTTAAAAACAGTTCAAAAATTGATGAAAGTTTGGAAGGTTTTCTAAAAAAGAGCATCTCCAAAGTTTTTGTTTTGCTGCTGTTACTTTTATTTTGAAGAAGTCATCATGCTCTCAATTCCTCTTGTAAAAGAAAATGAAAATAGAATTATGACCAAAAAATATAGTGAATTGCAATGGATATTAACCGGTTTTCTTTGAAATCCTTTCCACTGGAATAATACAAAAAGCATAAGGAAGTCAAAGAGATACTTTTAGTTGCAGTAAGTTATAGACTAGAATACAATGCTATTCAATTCTGAAATAAATACCTACCACATTTTTAACTCATGTGAAAGCAAAGCATGTTTGGCAAATTCTATCAATTTTACAATAATTGCATTTTCCATTCCCTCCAGTTAGCACATATAACATTGGCAAAACGATCTTATCAGGGTGCTCTGTACTTCACACTACTCTCACTTGCCTGGGATGTGACAAAAAATTACTTGCAGAGTCTGATTTACTCAGAACACACTGAAACTCTCACCACACTCACATTCTCCAAAATAGCTACATTTTGACTCTGAGGAGAGGCCTACGAATGAAGATTGTACAAATTAACGCGTATCAGACTCTTCCAAAATGGCACATTTTTCCTTGCAATAAACTTCCTGTTTAAAGTGCACTGAAGTAAATGAAAAACACATATTGGGGTCAGTGGATACCAGCAGAGGTTCTTTAAAAAAACGTAAACTCACCTTGGAAGTCCACAGTGAAAGAAATACAAGGTCTTGGAAATAAGATAATATATAAATAAATAATTTTAAAAGATGCTACTGTCATTTAACTTAATTTTTTTTCCTGGATTTTTTTCCCCCTGTGTTTTTGGAGTTAGTTTCTGGTGGTTAACTGACCTCCACAATGCTATTTGCCCCTTGGATTTTCATTGACTACAAAATTTTGTTCATGCAGTTTTGCTCTACCAAATATAAATGGAGGAGCTGTACTGATTATGTTTTATTGCTTTACTCCTGTCAGAGTACGGGAGGAAGCACCTCCTTTTTCTCCCCACTTAACACTGACCTGCTGCAAACTTACTGCTGTATAGCCCTGAAGTGCTGTTAGACTTCTAAGCTTTGATCATCCTTGGCTTGATCAATATCATCAGCAGATGTTATACTAAACCTAGGCTTCTCAACATTACAGCTGCTTTTTCTCTAATCTATTATTCAGTACTAGGATTAAATAAAACCAAGGGTGAGTTTTTGTCAGCTGTCTGTTTTGCAACTCATAACAGTGCTAGCCACACAAACCCTTTCTATTTTAGTGAGGTCAAGCGCTATTGGTAAGTCCCAGGAAGACAAGGTACAACTCACCAAAATTTCTTTCCTTCTTAATCTTCAAAGTCAAGCAAAAGTTATAAGAAGCGTGCAAAGCCCATGATCTACTCTGCTATCCCAACAGACCTCTTGGCAGCTTTGGGGATTTGGACAGTATAGCATGCTATAGTACACTGAAAAAGGTTCTGTTAAAAAATCTGTAGTATCTATGGGAAAATGTCCCAGGTAGCCAATGTGTGTCTGTTACAAAGCCTGTGTGTAATTTCTTCCATTCTGGCCTTCCTTACACTTCTAACAGCACAAGGAATATGGGAAGTTAGGCTTTGGACAAATTGGATAAATAGATACTGCATACCTGACATTCTCATGACATGGCATACAGACAATGAGCTACAGCATTGAGGTACACCGAGGCCAAATGACATACAGGAGGTATACAACACAGTGGAAGAACATGGAATTCTGGGCATACAAAAGAGCTGAGTTAATTCGATTTTTCTGTGGAAATACTGGCTAAAACCTATTAAATACATTTACTTTCCCATTTTTTCCCCATTTTTTTGTAAGGTCTATTCAGAATGATGGAGATGGTGAGATGCCAAAGGCTACACTTGAGCATTCTGTAATCAATAACTCTTAGCTCCTGTTAACAGAAGAGCTCTAATCACATTCCTTATTAAACTATTTACCTTTTTCATTCAATTATCATCCAGCTTACTTGCCTGATCAAAGGGGAATGCAGAGTGAATAACTAAACAGTTCAAGAAATCTACTTTTTTCCCCTTCAAAGACACATGGGAGAAGAAATACACTACCAATATCCATTTGATGGAGACGAGCTCATTTTAATAGGAGGAAAACCAGATTCCAGTACTGCTGGTGAGCTCTAAGAGTTCAGGTCACCTTGAAGGGCTGAGGTCTAAGTTTGCCACCTTTCTCATTTTCATTATTTTCACAATTGCAATCAAACCTGTTAATAGTGGGCTCAAAATTGACTACAAACCACACTCCAGTTTCTGTGAAGGCAATCCTCCTGAACCAAGTTTTTAACTGTTTTTCTCAAATGGCTGCATTAGTGGACAGGGCTGCCTCACGGCAATCTGTGGGAGTTTTGCTGCTGGTAACAATGCCTCTGAGGGAATGTCAGTGGAGAACTATTTCTGTTTCCTTGTAAAGATTTTGTCTTTCTATCCAGTTTCCTTTCCTGTCAATAGATGTGAGCTTATCTCAGTGCTTCACTTATCTGAAGCATTTGGTTAAACCACTATGATACTGTGAAGAAAAAGAATGCTCAACAAAGCCAATGGAAAAAAAAAAGAACAAAAAACTAAAAATATAGCTCCTGTAGAGTTCATCTCACTGAAGCTCATCTCTAATAGGCTGTTTGGTCAGTGAAATGACACCTGCAATGTCCTCCCTTAGCATTTTAGTTAGCAGTTTTGAACATTTGCGCTGCTATATTTAGCATATTCCTCCTTTTGTGCTTCCAGGTTATGGTGTCACTGAGATTATTACAGGCTCTTTATTGTTTTACTGTTTCTGACCATCCAGGGAGATTAAAAACAATGAAGAACAACTGCTAACAATAAATTCCTATTTACATTGTTTGCATTTACTTTGGAAAGGCAATTACAGCAATTTCTTCATATGCTGCAACATAAAAATGTAGTACAGTTCAATACATTAGTCCTAGACTCACAATGATTATTTTAAATGTACTTCATTTTGAATTTAGCATGGAAGTGTTGGAAGGTACTTCTGAAATACACTGGCAGATTTAAAATAGATAACTTTTCCTGTGGTATCATTAAAAATTTCTCCCAAATGGAAGTATAGAAATAAATATTTGGAATTTATTGTTTTTGCAATCCTTTTTTCTCCTTATGTCTTCAAAATTAAACAGAAGCTACAAGCGAATTCAAGCAGCACATTTAGATCAATCTTAGCCTGAACTAGTATCGATCCCACTGAACAACGCACTAGAAAAAGCTGATTATAAAATCAGTATATGGGGATGGGTGGAAGGAACAGACAACTGTTTCTAATGAATTGTTTAAAGCTCTGCCTGTGAGAAAACATCCTTGGTTTTCATCACAAAGGAAAGCAAATAATAATTTCAGTAACTTCTGGTGCAAATACTAGGTTCCCCACTCAGCAGGTTACCATTCTTCATGCTAGAAGTATTTTATCATTTGTGCAATTATAATCAATAATTCCCAGAGATTTAGCTTTGTTGCTTTGTTTGTTCTGTTTTAACCAAATAAATAATCTGTTGCATACTACCTTCTATTCTAACAATTTGTGACAATGTGACCTAATTAGAGAGGAAACTGCTACAGCAACTAGCAGTCCATCCAAAGATACAAAATACTGAAGTTAGACATCTTGCACCGGTGCTCCATTTCCAGTTCTGTGATATGCCACATAATGTTTTTCTAACAAGTGCTGTAACCTCAGGCATCTTCTAAAAAAAAAAAAGATGAAAAAGGAAAGAACCATACCTAGCCTTTTGAGAGCAACCCTTAAGTAAAAGAAAGACTAAGGCAACTGTTTATATCACTCTATTACAATGAAGTTATGTAAGACATTCCCACTGCATTCTATCATCCACAGTTCATCATTACACATGAAAGAACCGTCTGGGATCCATACTACACACTATAGTATCTCTTGCAAGGTATCTCCCAGGCCCCATAAGCTAAAGGCCAGGATCTCAGCCATGAGCTGGCTAAAAGGCTTGGAGAGACAGAGGCAGGTCATGGTTTCACCATTAAGGGGTCTTTTTACCCTGACTCTTGTCCTAGCATAGTCTAGGGCAGTCAGGCATGCCTTTTTTGCCAGCAGCTTCTAGTCTTTATAAGTCCCTTGATCATTATCTGGGCACAGAACCACTCACCACTCACCTGATCTGCCCTGCAGCATCAGACTGACAACGGGCTACCAATCTGTTATTCAATCAGAAGAGGATTTGTCCAGACCCTTTATTGGCATGGCCAGATCATAGCTGAGAGTTTGGCCTTTGATTTTCAATTGTCACCTGCACAGAAATGCTAACCATTTGCCAAGCCAGACAGATCTGTACAAACATTTCTTGTACTTATTGGCAATATGTTCTCTATCTGTTCTAGTGAAAATAACATTTATGATCAGGATTTCTATCAGATTTAACTATTCAATTTTTTAATAATGTTGCCTGCTTGCATACTGCAATTTGGTAAGAAAAGCACCTATCTATACCACAGTTTAAAGTAAACAAATGGAACATAAATTAACTTCTTTAGCCTGGGATCCACCTAGAAAGTTTACTTTCTTATTTATACCTTATTTATATTACTTATTTATATCCTCTCAGAAAGGGTGTCTTTCATTCACACAGTGACATGCCACATTCATCTATGCACAGGAAACGGGGCTTGTTTTGCTTAATTTTGAAGCCACTTTTCAAACTGTGTTGAAAATTTAACTTGACACAAGCATTGCATAAAGGGGGAGGGCAGGCAAAGGAAAATGTGTTTAAAGAAAATCAGGAGTGTAACTGAAAATTACAGGGAGAAAAAGCCAAAATAAACCCCCAAAACCCAAACGCTAAAGCATCCAAAGGAAAAGTAAAGAATTCAAATAAGAAGTTGAACATTGTGGTCTGGTCATCATCTACTACAATTGATGTAATTTAGGAATAAATCCACTCAAGCTGGTCAGCAAGGTCAAAGAAGAACCACCCACTTAAGATCATCTTACCGAACAGGAAAATCCAATTTTGAGAATTACATCAGATTTCAGATTTTACAAGGTTCACTCGTTCTTAGTTTGGTGTGAGAATTTCCCAGGTTACAATGCAAAATAATGCTTAGTAAAAATATACGGAGCTCTACAACTCCTTTGCATAACTTTCCCGGAGTTGCACTCTCCCAGGCTGGACTCTCTTCCCTTTTGCCACTATTGATTTTCTTCCCCCCTTTCTGTCAATTTAATCTAGCAGGAGAAGTCCTTTTCTAGCAAGCACTGTCAAAATATTCAGGACACAGACCTCACACTCAGAGAATGCAATGCTGTGTCCAGACAGCAGTGCTGGGTGCCTCAGACATTTGTGATAGCCAACATGCATATTCCCAGCAGTCAAATGTGCACTCTGCACAGCTCCACTGCACAGCTGTGCACCTCTGCCTCTGTTTTTTCTCAGGTGCATGTTCCTCCCAAATGCAAGCTCTATGCAGCCTGAAAAGTTTGTCTCAAGCAAGTGTTGGTTCATTGCTGGCTGAAGGGAGGAAGACCCATCACTGTTACCCATTACTCTGTTAAGAGTTAACTGATTATCCCCAATAACTCCAGCCTTTAGAATGGGAGAGTAGCACACAGCTTTTATAAATAAGAATTACTGACCTTTTTAAATAGTTTCAAAAGAAGAAACTCTGCATCAAATGTGAGTATAATTTAGGAACTACTACATAGCAGCAAAACTACATTAGACTTTCCGATTTTTCCATGGTATCCTTGGATAGATACACCACCCAGTAGACCATGTTAAATGCTCCAAAGGTAACAGGAAATAAAATGCGTGCATATTTGTCTATCTTACTCGTGCCAGAGTGGGAGGCAGGGGGAGGAGGTGGTATGACAGCAGATGGCTTTGCAGATGCTCCTAATGTGTTAGGTGTGGTGGTCTGAATCTGCTCCAGTCTAGATCCAAGCAAGTGCTGAATGGAAGGGGATCCAGCTGTGGCATGCTGGGATACAAATCCAGTTAAAATCGGGGTAGAAGGAGGAGCTGGAGGGGTAGCTCTTGCAGAAGATAATGTCTCTGATGCGTTGATTCGTGTGAAAGGGTTGGGACTTGATGCAGAAAGGGAGTGGGGTGCAATGTCAGAAGACCCCTGAGCTACAGAGGGAGGCTGGACAGAGCTGTGCCTTGTGTCAATTCGGTTCCCACCATCAGCTTCAGACTGTACTGTGGCATTCGTTCTTTTCCTCACATTTGAATTGGCATCTGTACTCTGCAAAGTTACAAAAAATACTTGTCATTCTTAAAATAAACACTCAAACAAAAGCTGTGGAAACTGTAATCAAGCACTATCGGAGCAATACTCACGAATATAACCAGCAGCTTGATCCTGAAGAAAAAAGATACCAAAAACTAATGAAAATAGATTTAATAGCATATAAAGTGACAAACAACAGTTCCTTTTACTTGTGGCTGGAACACCAGAGTGAAGACATCTAAATGCATCACACTCCATGTGATGCAGTACCTATGCAACTACCATGAAGCTAAGGATTTTCAGGTTAGAATCACAGCTTTTTCCAGGCTCAAGGTCAAAACAAGATTCTCTAATGTCTAACTATTTCTCTGATGATATAAAAACATTCTAGATGCAACTTACCAGCCATGAAGGTTTATTTATAGAAATATAACTACCATATACTAGGAACTCTAGTCTTCTACAGAAGAGTCTGTTAAAATGCAAGTACTCAGCAAACCAAGTTACCACATTGCTGCTCTTTCAGAAATAAAGCCAGTGCTTTTTTACATCAACCATAAGCAATAAATTCACCAGGCATAAGTGAACCAGGGAATAAATTAGTCTTTCATCAACTACTCCTCTCCATTCATTAAGTAAGAGAAGTGGTGAATTCTCCATCACTTGTCTTCAGGCAAGTCTGGATGTCTTCCTGAAAGATATTCTTCAACCAAATAGTACTTATTAGGTTACATGAGAAACTGAAATAGAGGTAAGGAAGTACAGGAATAGAAAATCCATAACAGAGCTTAATATTCTACTGGCTTTTGGGAGTGGGACTTGGCCTCTGCCTTTGTTCTCTGCACTTAAGAGGATGATAACATCTCCTGCACATCCTTCTGGAAAGGTATCTGAAGAACTCTGACCTTCAGCCCTGCACCTAAATATGATGTTAAACACATAATACTTTAGATATAATATGTGAGTATCTTCTAATTAAGAAACTAACTGCTTTCCAGAAGACAAAGACTTGAGGACAGATAGATACATAGGTCTAAATACAGACAGGATGAAGCAAACCCTTGTTTATGTATAAAAAATCCTTTTTTAAACCTCTCTGATGATGCCATTCCCAAGTATTGCCCTGCAACATATCAACTGTTCCTTTGTCTCCCCTTCTCTCCAGCCTTCCCAGGGAACCCTGCCAAAGCACTGCACAAATCAAGGGAGAGAAAGCAGGCAGAGATCTTTTCTCCTTCGTCCAACAACAGTTTCTCCAGCCAAATGACAGAGCAGTAACAGACAGCAGGTTAGGTGCTTTTCACAAGGTACTAGTAGTACCTTGAGTAGTGACAAGAGAGACACTGTGTCGGTCTGCTACACCAGTTGTGTTTCACTGTTCTGCTCAAGGAAACAGAGAAAAGAAATCTAAAAAAAAAAAATTTTTTAAAAATCAAGTCACTTGATAGTATTCCCATTGTGACTGGAATGCTGGTTCCCTAATCCTGTTAATTGCAGTGCAAATCTGTCACAGGCAATACTGTTGGCCTGAATTTATCTGAAACTGTCACAGCTTTATGCCTGTTTATGGCTGATGTATTTGCCATCTCACAGTTAATATATAAAATAATCCCTCTTAAATTTCAGTTTTCCTTCCCTCATAGAAGCATGTCAATCCCCTTTTATTTATTATTTTGCATCTGCAATCCAAAGAAGCAGAGGACTGGAAGAAATACCAAAAGAAGTTGGTATTTCCTGAAAGAAACACTAACTTTATTGTTTGATAGAGAAGCCTGCACTTTGGGAAGTGCAGAAGTACACACAGGTGTGCAATTCAGATTCTTTCATACTAGGGTTTTCAATGTCCCAAGAACAGTAAAGCTGTTTTCCAGACTGCTAAATTGAAATGATAAAGTGCAATCAGGACAGGAGTATATTTACTAAAGACTTGGCAATACATGATGGAGTGCTGCATGTCACTTGAAGGCTTGCAGAGGTAAGCAGCTGAAGTCATCAATGTTCACTGTCCAAAACGTCCCTGTGCTGTGGAGAAGCCAGCACTAATCAATGAGTGGAGGTGATTTTTATCTTCTATATGAAGACCCTGGGACAACCTGGCTTTGCTCAAGTATGTAACACACGGTAAAGCTCTCAAGCAGTGCCTGGGAAGCAAAAATCCATGGGCTGGGACAGGGGTTGCAAAGTAGATCTGCACTGGAACCAAGACAAGTCTTGGTTCCTTCCTGTTCTCTGCCTGCATTAAACAAGTAGCTTAGAAGTGCTGCTACTGGAGAATAGAATTACCACATGCTCAGTCACTTCACATACAACCATAAAGAATAGTCCAAAGAGCAAAACAAGAAATTAGGTGCAATTAATTTCAGAGGCACCATTTTATGTTCTTGCCCACTTGTACTGTCACCTGTTTTCAATGACCATCTCAGTACACTTCCCTTTTGTGCACCATCAACTACAGACACAGGCAAGACAGACAGCAAACAGTCAGGCTCCTCACATTCCAGTCATTTCCATTTCTTTTGTAGGAACTTGTTTCTATCAATATATTTGCATAATATCTCATCTTCCCCCATCACTTCAACTGTCATCTAAATGACCAGATCATTCCTGTTGCTAATGGATTCACTACTAATTTTCCATTACAGTCCTTATTCTGGAATAAAATTTTCTCTATTTGAAGATTTATCTCTACTATTTCAAATGGTCAAAATGTGTATCTATGTAAAAGCCTACTGGGCATTTGCTTTCTTGCTACTGACACAGAAACCAAATACTTCTGAAATCCTAAGTTTAGAGATACATACACACAAATGTACACATAAAGGCCAAATAAGTAACAGTGTAAGATTAAAAAAAACACAGCATAACAAGCACCAAAAATATGGGTACGCTTTTTGCTAATTCTCTGGAAACCACCTTCCAATCACTCAGAGCATGGAAATCAGAAAGGGCATTTCTAACATGATCCTCAGTAAATGTATCACAGAAACCCAGTTGTTCTTGCACAACATCATTGTAATAGTTTAGATTTGCATTCTTGAGTAGAATCTTGTTCTTGAAAGGTACTGAAACAAGCATGCTCCATGGAGCAGCCAGATCCATGCCCTGTCAAAGGTGAGCAGAATGCACCCTCCTTGTCAGAGTGGCCTCACCAGCATATTGACCATCACATCCCCTCATTTATCCTTTCCTTGCCCTTGTTTGACTCAAGATAAAATCAGACAACAGCTCACTCTCCTCATTCGAAGCACTCAGGTATCCCTCCTTGTTGAGTTGTTCAGTAAAAAGTTTCTAACATAAATTCTTATTACTAGTTTTATACATAGGGCCCTTAGATATTTCTCCTTTTTTTGCAAAGATATCTCACTTCTTCACTTCTCAAAAATATCATTGCAAAGATAACTCACTTCTTCCTACATTAGTCTATTCGTCCTCTGTACAGAAGCTATCTTGCAACCCTACATCTTCTGAAGATTAGTGACAAGCTACTAATAAAAGTATCAAGCAACTCTGATTCTGTGGTAAGCCTTAATGAACCAAATTATGTTGTAAAACATAATAAAATACAACACTCAGTTTGTATTAGGAAAACATTTCACAGACATTTCAGTCACAGTATATACCCTTAGTAAAAGGATAATGCAATAATGACAATCTGACCAACAAAATTATAAACGTATAAAAAGCACTTGCTACCACCCAGAATTATTTCACATTATCTTTTTTAAAACAACAAAAACCAACAACAGAAAAAAAAAAAAAAAAAACAACTACTGCCTTTATTTTGGAAGCACTGACTAGGTTTTCATGGCAAGGTTTGCATGGCAGAGGGGCCACAGGGGAGGTTTCTGTAAGAAGCTGCCAGAAAATTCCCTCGTCCGACAAACATACACCTGCAGCCCATGGAGGTCCCCATACTGGAGTGAGGAGCAGCCAGTTTTTGAAGGATTGCACTCTATGGAAGGGACCCACATTGGAGCAGCTCATGACAAACTGCAGAGCCTGGGAAGGACTCATATTGGAAAACTTCATGGAGGACTGTCTCCCCCAGAAGGAACCTCACACTGGAGTGAGACAAGAGTGTAAAGATTCTTCCCACTGAGGAGGAAGGAATGGCAGAGATAACTTGTAATGAACTGATTGTAACTATCATTTCTCATTCCCCTCAACCACTCTAGGGCAGGAGATTAATTCAGGAGTAAAATTAATCACAGGAAGAAGGCTGCAGGGAAGATGTTCTAAGATTTAGTTTTTATTTTCTCATTACCCTACTCTGCTTTGACTAGTAATGAATTAAACTAATTTTCCCCAAGTCGAGTCTGTTTTGCCCATGATGGTAATTGGTGAGTGATCTCGCCCTGTCCTTATATTGATCCGTGAGCCTTTTGTTATATTTTCCCAACCCTGTGCAATTTAGGAGAGGAGTGATGGAGCAGCTTTCGTGGGCACCTGGTGTTCAATCAGGGTCAACCCATCACAGGCAAAAAAACTAGAAATATAACATGAAAATCAAATAGATGCCAAATGAAAATGCAAGCCAAGAGAGGAAGGGCTTATCCAAATAAGGATTATTTTATGAAGGCAAGTCAGGAAACCACTCAACTGTCCTGAGCCAACATGACTGCCGTGCTAGTCCAGACGGGGCTCCACAGGAAATACTGAGTGCACGTTTTTCACATTCTTGCTCTAGATTGAGAAAGGTTCTGATTTTCTGGAGGCATTTCTGTAAGACTTTAGGGAGACATTTAAAATTGTGTAGCTAAAGAATGCAAAATGGGAGCCTGGAAACTACCATAACATCCAGTCTATTACACTGTACAGTGCCAGGTTTAATAGATTGCCTGCCTATAAAAACAACAAATTCTGCTTAGGTAAATGATGCCTCACCTTTCCTTTGAAATAGCCTGTCCAACTGATGGGTCCAACCACTTGGTTCAACCAATTCCACACACACCAGAATCTCTGACTGTAACCACCACCAAATCAGAAGTTTTAAGTACTGTGCTCTGATTTGCTCCTTCAAGAAGAAACCTCCTTGCTAAAGATCCTGTCAGGAGAATTCAGCCTCTGAAAACTTATAGATGTATTTCAAACAGTATAGATGAATTTCAAAATTTTGGGTGATTTGAGTTCACAACTCCTGTCTGTGCATAAACAAAGTTCTCCAGAACTCTGAGAGTACATATATTGTCCTAATTGCAAAACATCTTCATTGGCTAAAGCTCTGTGGTTGGCTCAGATACACTAATATCTATTTTATTTTTACCAGCCAAGATCAGCAGAAGTGAAAGCTAAATTCCAGCCTTGATGGGAGTTCAAACATTTATCACCAAAACTTTGATCATGCCAGAGGTAGATAGGCGAGTGTAGTAAAACTAACGAATTGACCAAATATGGGAAAACTACAGTACTTTTCAGAAGAGATTGATAATCACTCCTCCTTTCTATCCAAATGAATATTTCCTTAGTAAATACAACTGAAAAAAGAAATGAAAACAAAAAACATGCTCAGTAAAACAGGTTTAGAAAACTCTTATTCTATGCATAAGCATTCTTCACTGAGGAGGAGGGAGGCTGTAGGTTAGGACAGAAGGCTCAAATTCAGACAAATTTTGTCACATAGCATGCAATATGCAAAAAAAGATTTTTGAAGTATTTACTGTATTTACTGCCTTAAAAGGCATAGAGATTTTGCTTTAATTTTAAGTATCACATGCTATTTCTCATGTGTTTTATCTTTAAAAGCTAAATTACGGAAAGGATCATTGAGTACAAAATCTTTCTATGTGTAATGTCCTGATGCAAGATGCTCTTTTGCTAGTGCTAGAACAGAAAGTCTATTTCATTTGGCATAAAGATAGGACATCTAAAACAACCTCCTTACAAGTGTGTGTAAAATGTGGTAATTAATGCTGTATCCTTCCCTTGACCAGGGGATTCACATGCAATTAACCATGAATAATACAATGAAAGATGCTGTTAGCCTAATTCAGGATAAATCTATACAATTTATTGTTAAATACTGTGGCAGATTTGTGGAGTAAGCTTGATGGTCAGCTTCTATGACAGAATGTACAGAACAAACAAAAAAAACCCTGTAACAAATCTAGTGCCAAAAATCAACTCACACATCATTTAAGCTCAACTTTGATGGATACTGGTGTTTACTACAGAACTAAAATGATGCACAAATATGAGTCTAGCTAAATTCTTCAATATTTAACATGGTTTGTACACCATAAACAGCTGCTCACAAAATGTGGAAATTCTGAAACTATTTCTATGTCTATGTAAGTCTCAACTTGAGCCAAAAAAAATAAAGTACTGGATTGTTTTGTATGTATTACCAGTTTTGACGAGCAAGGCAATTTTGCACTTCAATGAAGTCAAGATTGCAAATTTAGCATGAAGTGAAGTAGCATGCAGCAGCTGAGCTGAGGTTCAAGGGAAGGGGATCATCAGCACAGCAACATGCAGTACTGAACTGACAAAATCAGTCATCTTGGTACAGAACAAAGAGAGTTGGTAACAACCACACTGCATATTTCCTATGATAAGGCCAACCTAGAATCTGTAAAAAAAACAAGAACATAATTTAAAAGTCACCAGCCAAGTCCTAGAGAGAATGCAGCAGTGATAAAAGTGATTACCAGGACATCCAGGAAGTTAATCCTTAGGACTGTATTTAAAAACAAAAGCAGTGAGAACACTGCAAGCTGTGAGAAACTCTTGTGTTGGTACAGCATTGTACAGTCAGCTGTTTCACGCAACTCAAGAGCATCTTTCTGTAGCCTGTTTGTGCTCTACATAGCAGCTTTAAGTACGTCTCTGTAATTTTAAATTTCTTTGCAGTTTTTATGATGGACACAGCCTTTTGAGATGTGAATCTAAAATAAGGAGCTCCTACTGCCTGAGCTAACAGAGTATCAGTAGTACTCAGCATGGAAAATCCCCTTCTTAGGCCCTCTGATCACTAGGAAGCACAGCTATCATCAACACCTGAAAAACGGGTGCACTTGAAAACTAGAACCATGTACTGGCAATATAATTCAGAGGTCTAATCTTCCTCAGGACTCCTTGGAAAATAACTCAGCAGTTGTGGGGTTGGATACACGGACACTTCTGAGAACCTGTGTCAGGCTCACCCTGTGATAGAGCTTCACAGCATCACTGTGCAAGATCCCAGGGCTGTTTTGCACTTTTTGTTTACTCAAGTGGACAGCTCACTGCTGCAGGTTAATACATTTTCTAGTTCACAGAAGATCTTTGCCACAGGATATCACTAAAATGGTATCTCTCTCTGGGACTGAGAGGTAGCACAATACTTAAAGCAGTGGCTTCTCTTTTCCCGGGAATAAATTCACAGCAGAATTTACATGTCACAACACCACCATCTGGTACCAGTTCTAGTGGGAGAGAGAACTAGCACTTCGACATCCAGCAAGCAGCTGCCAAAGCTGGAGAGAAATGCCCTGGGTAGGATCACAGCCTAAATTACATGTCCTTGCAGAAGGAGCCACCCAACTGTATCCAGCACTTCCAGCTCTGAGCTTATTTCTGAAGCGAGACAGCCAAGTCACTCTGTAAAAAGACACTCACGAAAAGACTGTGTCCTCTACTGCAACCCAGCAACCAGGAAGGGAACATGGGTTTGGTTATGGAGACCACTTCTCAAATCTGCCCTGTCACAGGGATATCAATAAAGGCTTTTCAAGCGTTTCCCCACCAGGCCACTGGATATTCTATGACAAGGGATCATCCTTTTTTGTTAGAGTTGTTGCTTTCTCCACACTTCAGTCTTGCCCTCCCATCACAGAGCATCCACAGACAAGCTGGCTCCAGAATCAATTCCTCTCCTTCTCCATGGCGCTATATAAATTATATAAAATAACAAGAGCAGCTTCAATAGAACTTAACATACCAAGGACTTCCTAGCAGTCTGGCTACTAATCTAATTCTTCAGTATTGAAAAGGCAGGACTCAAGCCTGCTCAGAGTCCGATGTGGGATTTGTGGGAGGGTGTATCTAATAAGCATGCTGGCCAAGGAGTTGAAACAGGGTAGGTATCCACCTAAGATGTATGGCAAACATTTAAGAAGTAGCAAGTCAGTTCTCTACATGCCCATCCAGGGAAATTTAGTAATTAAGCCTTTCAGGTGTCTAATCACCATTTTGCATACTTCATCTTCGTAAGTAAAAAATAAAACCCAAACACAAACCCAATCAGTAAAAAAAAAAAAAAAAAAAAAAAAAAAAAAACCAAAAAAAATCAAGCCTGAAAAGGGCACCACAATCAAAGCGCTTTAAAAATTGCAAAAAAATTTAACTGTGTATTAGAATAATCAGGCATGTAACAATGAGGTGTTAGTAGAATGAAATCAAATGTGAACAGTCAATAAACATCTTTATGCTTTTCTGTTAATTTTCCAAGGATATGATTAGCCTCTTTCATGACAGCACTATTAAAACTTCAATGAGACACAGGTAAATTAATATATAGAAGAGTCAGTAATGTATTATATAAGAGCATGGGCTTCCCAAACACGGAGAACTCAATTAATCCAAGCAAAAATTCATTCAAAAATTGGAAGGCATAGAGAAACCAAAGTCTGACATCACTTACTGTTTAGCTGCAACAACAAAATTGTTTGTATGGTAATTTAGTAATAATTTACTATTAAAATCTACCATAGTGTTTTTTATCCTTACCAATCCTTCCTAAGAAAACAGTCTGTTCTTTTGGGAGGACATTGCATAGCCTGCCAGATTCACACTATTTGACATTTATCAGGGAAGCAGCATGTTGTCATCAGTGTAAATAATGCTGCTTGTCCCAAATCCCACTGAGTCACCATATTGACCTGCTGCGAGCAAAAGCAAAACTTGGAGGAGAAATCTATCCTGGTTTACTACTATGTTGCAGAGCCAGTCAATCAGAATTTTACTGGAATATTACTAGAGATTTTGGGTTGCCTTACAGAGCCCCGGAATATGACCAAGTAAAAGCTCCACCTACCACAAAACGCAATGAATTCCCTCCATAGCTCTAGCAGTGCAGGGGGCAGTGCAAATTAGTTGGAAAGAAAAAACAGAGGGGACATAAATCATAAGAACCTGTCCACTGTCTACTCTGCTCATTTTGCAATCTGAGTCATGTGATGGGAGGGGAAAAGAGGCAAGAAGAGCACTCCCTTCTATGTTCTACCACCAGACAGGCATAAAAGTGCACAAAGTAGGAGAAAAGAGAATATACAAGGTTATTAAAGAAACATAAATAACAAAAAACTTTTTAAATAAATGGATGTCAAATTTATGTCAAATAAACCCATCCACCTGTGTGCTGCCTAAAAGCCTTAGACATGCAATCATGTATATATATATGTATGTATATGTATTTAAATGTACGTATGCATATATATGATTTTTAAGCACTGGTGTGCATAATTTTTAAAGATTTTATTTATGTTATGACAAAATGAAAGAACTGAAAATGAAACAATGACGGGGAACAAATCTGCTAGCCTAAGTCATGTCCTAAAGAGCTGTGGAGGTGATTTGTGTAACATCTCTGAAAGGAAGAAGAATGACTGATTAGGAACCAAGGACCTTTATTATTTTCGGTACCTTTCAATTTTCATTGACCTTAAAGCTGTAGTTAAATTTGCTTTATTAGTTTGCTGAAAGTGCTTAGAACACTCATTGCCTTGTAAATATAAATACATGAAAAGGCTTTTGAATATGAAAATATTAAGAGTCTTGCATTCAGAGACATCATTTCATCCTAAACATCACAGGGAAAACTATAAACTCCCCAACAATATTCAGTGTATGGGTTGATGCTGCATGATCTGAAAAATCTACCCTGGTCACCATAAAGGATTGCCCTTGACTCAATGTTTCTGAAATGCTACCACATATTTTTTGACTACATAACATTTCCCTCTACAAAAAAAGGTTTTTAAAAGAGAAGAAATTGCCATCTATCAATAGAAGACCTATCTGAATGCCTCAAGTGGTAATAATGGGAAATTAACTTATTATTAAACAGAAACATGCACTGAATATTCTAATGAAATAAATATAAGGAATATGGGTTTTTTGGAGCATGGCAGTCCTTTCATTTTTCTAGTGGATCATCACAATGACAGAGAAAGACATTCACACGTATTTTTGGAATTCAAAACAACAGGAAGCAGTGTTTTTTACACTACGCTTTGGTTTCCAAAAAGTAGTCTTACCCTAATACTATATAAATAAAGTCTTTCACTATTTACAGTAAATACTGCACAGTATTTTAGCATCAGATGAGTAACAGCCAAATATATCCTTCATCTTTCCTTGTTTACTTTGTGACAGTTAATACTAATACTAATACTTAAGGAAATTGAAGAATGATCAATTATAACATTTCCTAATAAGGCTTGGAGAAGATAGCATTCCAGAAGGATTTTTTGTTATCCACTAACAACTAAACTCCTGCTTCTTTTTGTGCATATTGGTAAAAAAAAAAAAAATCACAAGCCAAATCTCTCCCAAAAAAAGTCATTTTCACTACAATAAGAAAAAACTTCATTGTCCACATTTAAATCCCAACAGTTTTGATCAAACACCCTGCCATTTTTTATACTCATTATAACTTATTTCTGGAGTGCAGTGGAGTTTACATCACAGTTAAGTGGAGTCAGAATCTAGACACAAATCCCATAGTACATTGCCTACTTCCATTAATTATTCTGCTCACTTTGCAGGAATGTTTCTACTTACACTTTAAATTCATTCCACAAACCAACCATGCTAAAAGTAGAGTAATATCAGTTGTTTATGACCTGCATCCACTCTCATCCTATTTAAACCTGATGCTAGCATATCTTGACTGCAAATCATCAACAAAAATGTTGACTAATGAAATTAGAGCACCAGAAAATTGCTGACATGTCAAAACATAAATTGTTCATATGGCACAGCAGCCTCCATTGCATGGCCGTATCCTTATATTTAGATGAACTTATGCATTTCTTGAGCCTAATGTCCTTCATTAGGATCTGAGTTTTAAATGCCACTGCCCTAAAAAAACCCAAACCGTAACGCCCTAGGCAGTGGAGAAGTAGTGAAGCAGAACTAAATGGTCATTATATTTAAAAACTGAAATAATGTCCTAACTCCAGGACTATTTAAGTCACACAAAGAAACAGGTTATGCATCCACACATAAGGAATCCAGTTACCAAACCTGTGGCCCAAATATTGTCACCAAGACCAAGCTGCTCTTCAGACACTTCCATTCATATAGGAGGCAGGAGGGTTTAGCTCCACTTCACTATTGCTTGGGACAAAGGAAGCTATTATTTTACTGCTCCAAAGAAGGAGCAAAGTAAGTGGTACTACTCTACGTCTGGTACATTTTTTGTACCTCTCCATTATGTCTATGTGGTTGTTGGTCCAGACACTAAAATTTTCAGTTTCACTTCAAGTCTAGACCTTAGAAGCAAGAGTGCATCTGCTGACATTTCACCATTAATCAACTTCAGGGATTACGAACAACAACAACAAAACAAAAAATGGCACACTAAAAAATAAGTATCCTACCTATTGCCTCAAGATGGTATGCAGCCAATCCAAACAATTTATCAGGCACAATCTTTGTTCTCTGGAGTTTTTAAGTCTGGAGTTTGGGGAACCGAGCTGGCCATCAGCCAGATTATTGCTCTAGATGCCTGCTCACCAAGGGCTGCCAAAGAATCTTCACTCTTCCCCCACCCCATCACATAACTTGAGCTGTGCCCATAAGTGATTAAAGATAAGTATTTCACACCAGAGAAAATACATCTGAATCACACAAAAGCAATATGCAGGCTGTCCACATGACAACGTTTCTTGTAAACCTGCAAGGTGGATGCCAGTCATACAGCACCCAAGAAGGAGAGCAGTGTGTGCCTACATGGCAGTGAAGAGCTTGACCCACGAGTTCCCCCATTAGATGCTACAGGACTTGCTAAAGACGACTTTTAACTGTCTTCAGAAAAGAGGAAGAAAAATTGAGAGTTACAACCTACTTGTGACTGAGTTTGAAGAAATAATTCCATTCAAAAGGGTTTTTTTTTGAATCTGACCTGATTTTTCCCAAGTTTCACACTCTTTTAACAAACAGCTGAGGTTGAAGCTCATGTTACCACTGTTTAGGAGTCTATTTTTTTTGAAGACTACTTTTCAGTAGCATTCTTCATCTCCAAAACTGGGTAGGTCTTTAAAAATAAACTTCATAGGAATACAGTGAAAAGGAAATAGTACAGAAGCATAAAAATAGACTCAGGAGTCCAATAACAAACTATAAATCATTCATTTCCATCACACATTGACTTGCAGCAACATTTCTGCTTATACTAATGAAAGTAGTTCAGAACATTTAGGGATAGGTCTGTTCCTTCTAAACAGAAAGCATTTTAACTTGTACCCAAAACTAAGAAATCACAGGTAACCAATATTTAAGTTACCTCTCTTGACTTAGACATATTTCAGTACCATCCTGCTGTGCCTGACAGAAAGTTTGTCCAAGTCCCCTGTGAACTCAAGGCAGACCTCAAAAAAGCTTGGGTCCTACTCCTGGAATGTCTCCTGCAGACCTGCACTCCTTATTGAAACGTATTGAAGTTAAAGACAAGAAGTTAAAGACAAGAAGTTAAAGACAAGAAGT
>CM031860.1:40977750-41093517 GCA_018697195.1 Certhia americana | reverse complement strand
AGAAGTTAAAGACAAGAAGTTAAAGACAAGAAGTTAAAGACAAGAAGAAGAAAGAGTTGAAATAGGGTAAGGCAGGGGAGAGTATAACAACAATAACAAAGATTACCCAGGCTAAAGTCAAATCAAGTGATAAAGGAACAGAAACGGCATCTGCAGCTATTGCAGGCTTGCTCCTGCTACCCTCAGCCCAGTAAATTAGATTGCTGCCAGGATTTCTTTTTTGGAATTAACACAGTTCAGACTACTTAGCTAGCCTGATAACTGCATTTAATGCTTACTTTAATCAATGTATTCATCAGTCACACCCATCATGTGGCTCCAAAACAGTAAATATAATTACATAGGAGAATAACTTAGAAAAGCAGATAGCCCACATCTGCTATGGTAAACATATATAGGTTCTAGTGAAGAAATATATAATATGAAGTAATATATCCAAATCATTTGATCATAGTGATAAATGATAGGAGTCGCCTTTGATCCAAGACAACTATAAAAGTTGTTTTGACTGAAAAGAAAAAAGTACCACTTAAAATTCTAATTAGCATGAGTAATACATGAACTGATTCAATACAGAAAACCCACACTGACCTATTTCTGACCATAGAATTAGAGATATAACTGTCAAAAAAAGGACTTCTAATAATGTGCAAGTTATCTTTACATTACCAAACTTTGCTATTAACATGCCTAATTACAGATAGAAAAATCTTCATATTCTATAGCTAATCCAGTTTCATAGCCCACCTTTCTCCCTCCTAGAATCTCTCATGGACAATCCCACCATGTTAGTTGAGGAAGAAAAAAAAAAGATCAAATGCATGAAACCATCCAGTTAATAATGCAGATTCAACAGCTCATAAAACAAACCCCTTATTTTAAAGTATAATGTCACCATGTCTGTTTTCCTTAACAACATCAACTGCTCCATAATTTTTCAGGGGACACATACAGACAGCAATTGCAAAAAAAGTGGGCAGAGACACCTACATGCCATTTCAAGGTAGGCTAAACTCTAGGGTTAATAGGCTTAAGACAGGGATCTCTTCCCCCTCCAATTAGTAGGAGATCCAAAGCACGTTGCAAATGGTGAGATATTCAACAGAAATAACTGTAAGGTTTAGGTATTTAGGCATCTTCTTTCCCAATTAGCATACACTTCCTCCCTGGGCTAAGTGAAAATCTTTAATTTTTGGAGACCTGTTAATTTTATTATAGGCAAAATCTGTTTGAAAAAAGCTTCAAGTTAAAAATACAACTTTTCCTTGAGCTCTGGCAATTGTACTACTACCAACAGAATTTCTACCACAATAGTGCCAACAAAGTACAGATTTTTTTTTTTAAATACTAACTGGGTCAAGAAATCAAGCCTATGGTTTATCTATTGAGAAAAAAAAACGTGTAGATTTGCATTAAGAAAGATTGTTTACAAATAACATGCTACAGTCCGGCTATTGTCCTGCATTCTTCATGCACCACAAACTCACCACCAATCTCTGTACCAAGGAAACTCAGATTTCATTGTCTCTAGTAAATCACCACTGACTAGACAGTATTTGTGCAGAACAAAAAGTCAGATTCATAATAAGGAATAAAGAAATAATATAATAAAAATTATATAATAATAATATAACAAATAATTATAAATATAAAATAATATAAAATAAAGTAAAATAAAATAAGAAATTGAAAAGAAAAATTAAAAAACTAAAATAAAAAATAATAAAAATATAATAGAAATTATGAAGATAAAATAATATAATATATAATTATAAGGAATAAAAAAAATCCTAGATTATTCCTTATAAGCAAAACATAGCAAGAAGTATTTTACATGTCAGGTTGGAAAACAGGGAGTAACATCCATTACTAGAGAAGTAGAGCAGTGAGCCTCAGAGACCAGAAGCAATCCTCTAGTCATAGAAAGGATTGCACAATAGTTCAGCCTTTACAATAGCATCTGAGGGCTCACCTTGCACACCTGTCTTGGAAGAGCAAAGTCTCAAATCCTAGTACAGACATAATTAGGGAGAAAACCAGGAAAAAAAAAAAAAAACAGTTCAAGGTAAAATCAATGCTATCACTCACTCACATACTCATAACATTAGTGTGTAAACCCTTGAGTATATTGCTCCCTTGAGTGCTTTCAAAACTTCCCAATCTGTGAGAACGCTCCCACATTTGTCCCAGCAGTATTAATTAAGCAGTGGAATACAACTTTTCACATCTCATTTTATCTATCTTTCAAGTTGAAAGAAGACATGTGTGTTCTGTTGCTGCTGTTTTTTAAAAAAAATAATAATAGCAATAGTAGTAATAATAACAATAAGGAAAACAAAAAAAGAAAGAAAGAGTTTCTCCAAAATGTGTATAAATGGCTAAGCATTATACACTACTAACTTAAAGCAATTCTGTCCATAAATCAAAAGAGTTTTCTGAAGCCTGCATGAGAAAACATTTTACTAAGCTACCTGAGGAAACTACTGCTTTTCCTATTGTTTTAAATAAAATCTAATAAATAAACCTAAGATTAAACTGTTCTTAAGTAATTTATTTAGCTAGGCATGCAAATAAAACCTGTCAACAAAAGCAGTTTTTACTTTCCCTCCTCAGGAGCAGCAAAGATACTCTACTAAACTTCATGCTGCACAGTCAAGTAGCTTAGCATAAGCTCATAGCACTAATACCTCTGTGTACAAGGTGAACTACATGCTACTATAAACACATTTCTTGGTTCCTGTCTCTTGCCAGCAGCCAATGGAGTGACAAATTTCAAACTCTTCAGGACTATATCTATCCTTTTAAGAAGAAATGGGAGCTAACATAATAACATATAATAAGATTGAAAACAGTATCTACAGTAGGAGAGCAAAGAAGAGGAAGAAAAATGGAAGTGGGTGGACAGCAGCTGCGCAGCAGTAGAAAATGGAAGGGGTGGGAAGGCAAAAATGAGGAGATGAATAGGGAAGGAGACAAACGAGATGTGAAAAGAGACAGAAGACAAAATTAACAAGAGTAAGTCTAAAACAGCACTTCTTAAATCCTGGCGCAGCCAAAGGAAATTACAGTCAGCCTGACAGGAAGAGTAAGTAAATTACAACACTGCTGTCAGCGACTCACTTCTTGAGTGGTGTTGCCAAGAGCCAGTCATGGTTTGGAAGCACTGGCCCACAGTGTGGCTGGGACAGGTGCTGCAATGACTTTGTTAGCTACAAGTCTCATGAATAGATGCTCCAGAAAGTAAGCACCATTTATTTGGAATGGGAAAAGAGAGGAAAGGGTAATCACCAGTGAGTTCAACTGGAAATGAGATAGAGCCTTTATTAGTCCACCCACTAAAATAGCTAGTCCACACACTAAAATAGCTCCCACACAAGTCACACTTAATCCAAAGTATTAGGAAAGCAGGAAAGAATTTTGTTAAACAGAGCCCCAAAAACTTATCAGGAATTGAGGTGAACTACTGTGCAAAGATACACAAATTACATAGAAATTATATCTATGGTAGATAAAAAGTTTCCATCCAACATTCTTCAAAAATTCCTGAAATTGTAACAGATAAAGAAAACTCTTGATAGGCAACACATACAATGCAAGAATTGTGATTTTTAGGGGAGTGCTCCAAGGTACAGCTGCAATGCTTTAACATATTTTAATTCATTTAAGACATTAGCCACAAAAGATAACATGATGCCCTTATAATCTGCAATATCTTGGCCTGTATAATCAGTCCATACAGAATCAATGTGGAAAAGGAAACAGAGTTTCCTCAAGATTCCATCCTAATCAACCTTCACCAAAACACAAGTAAATGTAGAAGAGACCGCACGCCTGGATGGACATAATCACCAACTCTCCCCTGAGTTTATTCAGTAACACAAATAAGAATTAAATCATGATTTACAGGTTTTTATAATTGAATAGTGTAGTATTAGCCTTCCATTAATCTGATGTACAACACATCATTAGCTCAAAGGGAACCTGGGAGGAAGCTAAAGGCCACTTTTTACTAAGAAACACTACCAAAAAATACAGAAAATGTTCACATAAGCTGAAAACATACCGTGAACGTCTCTTCTGTGCTTCTTTTTCTTTGTACTGGAGCAACAGGAAATTCAAGAAGGGACTTTACCGTCTTCCTTTTGGCCTTTTCCATTTGAATGTTAGTAAAATAGTTGACAGCAGCAAACTCAATAAGAGCAGAGAACACAAAGGCAAAGCAGACCGCTATGAACCAGTCCATGGCAGTAGCATAGGATACTTTTGGCAGTGAGTGTCTTGCACTGATGCTCAGTGTCGTCATTGTCAACACTGTGGTTATTCCTTCAAAAAAAAACAAAGTAAAAGAACTGTTGAATCAAAGTAAAACAAAGCAACAACTGGCAGGCAGCTTCAAACAAATAATTTTAAATCACTTGTGAGTCTTTCTCTGCCGCTTGTGAATACTGCATTAGATCTAAGTCAGGGCAAGCATCACATATCCATCAGCAGCTGAGCCCACAAAAAGTTAATCACTTTTTAAAGGAGGCACATAAAACCACGAGCAGATCATCTACAGCTTACATGAAGAAAACACAGAAGCCTTCATTTCATATGTTTTTCATGCCAAGTTCAGTAGAATTGTTTACAAGCTATTTTCTAAACATTTGAATAAGATTTAAGTTGTTAAATTGAGTATTCCTCAGACTGCAACATAAACATGACTTTTCCTATAAATGGTTCTGAATGCCACCTATTATTCTGCACCTGCACCTCTGATCACACTTATAACCCAGGAGCCATTAAATCATGGCAAATCATTTTGTCTAAGGAAGAATATTATGGTAAAACTCTGTTAGTTAAGAAACCATCAGGGTTTTTCACAGCATTCTGCTACTAGTCAGCCAATGAAATTTAATTAGAATTTCATCTTCTGAAAGAACAACTTTAATTAAAAAGTGTGCAAGCATGAACACTGAACTCAAAAGATGGCCACTTCATGGTAGTACTTCAAATGCAAACACATGCTGTATAAAAACAAATGAATGGGGCCTTTTTTCTTTTTTCACCCAAAATATCCCGTATCATACAAATGTAAAACACCAAGTATGTAGTGACTGCATAAATCCTAGCATGATAACCGCAATGACAAGTGACTACAAATAGAGATGTCCTTACTCTTATAAAAAGGACACCACACCCATTCTAATTCAAGATGCAATTCTTATGCTCAGAAGAATTTAAACTCATTATGTTTTTCAACAGATTCATCACATCCCTTTATGCTAAATGATGGTATTCCATCAAGCTAATATAATAAAAAAACCTTCACCTACACACTGCCATCCAGAGAACAGCTCACAATGAAGCCAGTCCTTCCTACTAAAGAAAAAAAATGAAAAAAAAGTAATAGCCGAGTCATGAGAGCTCAAAGGATTTCAGAGTTTTCAGGAGGATAAAAAATACAGATGCAAGATCACAAAACTTTCTTCAGTGGGAAGGTGCTGAAAACCACACCACTGAAAATATTCAAGTCTGAGGAAAAAAAAAATTATGGAAAATTGTTTGGGTTTTGCTTTTTTCCCTGAAGGAGACCCATCTCTGTTTAGCCCTGTCCTTTCTAAGGACCTGAGTGGATTTTTGTCCACTTCAAGAAAAAAGTTTGTCCAAACTGTTTCTAAAAATGTTTGCCTAATAAACATAAAAATAGGGTAAAGTGAAATAAGTGACCAAAACAAAAAACAAGGAGGAGATGGTAGTAGTAGAACATTCTCTTCTTGCTTTGGGCAGTTTTTAAAATGTTTTTATCCTATTTCTTTGTTAGAAAACATATTTCCACTTAGATTCTTGCACTTCGTCTTCCACTGAAGATTTTCTGTTATTTCCACTGTGCCATCTCATTCAAGCTGTATTTTGAAGAGAGCAATTTTAATATTTTGTGATAATTTTGCTTCTGTAATTCATTTTCATTATGGCAGTGGCAGAAAGGAAAGAAAAGCCTAGAAATAAAATTACAGTATCAGAATCTAAGCCTTACTCATACATAGCAAGCTTCCACTGATGACACAGATACCTCATAACAGGACATTGGAACATCTCACACACTCCAAATCAATTTATTTTACAAATATTCTATAAACTGTGTGTTCAAGTACTTCCACTACTGTCCACTGGAGGATACCCCTGATCTGGATGTAGACTAAGGACCTGGGTGTATTACTCAGGTAATACACAGGTCTTTCCAGTTTGCTCCCTCAAGTAGGTAGAATCCCTACAGCTGAGCAGCCAATTGCTACAGGTGAAAATGCCACCCTTCTGGTTATGTATTCCAAGTTTCTCTTCACATTCCAAGGATTTGCAGAAGAACATTCTTCATACATCAACAGCAAAATTCCCTCTGAATTCAAATTATTCCCTTGTTTCTGCAATAGCATGGAGTATACTCCAAAGCACTAAAAAGGCCAATTCTAGTGAGAATTATTAGAAGAGCAAGTACAAGAAAAAGTAAAAAGAAAAAAAATTTTAAAAGAAATAATTACCAAATACAGTTCTAGCAGGAACAGACTCCTTATTTATCCAAAATGAAACTTGGGAGAGGATCACGGTCATAATGCATGGGATATAGGTTTGAATCATAAAATAACCCATTTTCCGTCTGAGATGGAAATAAACTGTCATAACAATATATTCACCTAAAAAAAAAAGAAGAAAATATTTATCTGTGTATAAAATTTGTTTCAGACTCTCAAGTAGAATTGTTTAAGGTGATGCTGCTATTCATACAACTTAACATGTACAGAAAGATATTTTCTTTAGAACAAGAATGAATGAAGGCTTTTTTAAAAAATCCAAGAAATAGTAGGCCCTTACAAATAAGTTGATATCAAAGTTGACATACAACTAATACTGGACTACATTTTATAGTATAAGCATGATCTTAAAAATCCTTTAGACAGCTGTTGAAGAAGAGAATCCCAAGACACAATTTATCTACCTACCACAGCATCCGTAACATTGTGGTACCTACCTGCTGAATAAAACAATGACACACATCAAATGTTATGCAAGCATCTCAACTTTTTGCTAGATTTATAAGACAGCCCCACTATGATAATGAAACAAATCCAACAATCATTGAGAAGAATTAAAGCTACTCTAAATTTAAACTAAAATGTTATCACTCATATTAAGCAAACAGACCAAAAAAGCAGCTTTACCATAAACTCGATGAACTGTCTAAATAAAGCACAATAGAATGAGTCTTTTGGGACAGCAAGGACTTTTTTTGTTAACTCATAATATTTTATATGCTGAAAATCAAATTTCTAGTGAATTCCAAAACACCACTTTATCTTCGAGTAAAACATCCATGGAGCAATACATCAAATATAGTTGCTTTATTGGTTTCCTTTTGATTATCTCACAACACCCAAACCTGCTGATGCTTAGAAAATGATTCCAAATTTTAAAAATATTTTGGGAATATGCTTGTTTATCACCACACTGCTCATCAGTGATACTTCACTCATTTTGGATGCCTGTAGTTGCCATTTGCCTTATTTCTTACAGCACAAATCAGCAGAAGTATCTATTGTGACTAGCATATTTGTGCCTACCCTTATCTGACTAGAGGGTTTTCATGGTTTTAATAACCCATTCTGTATGCTGCACTTCTGTCCTGAGCTGTTTGCACCACCAAACAAAGGAAGTCTTTGCACATAATGTGGATACAGTGCTGAGAAATTACTTCCTCACCCAGGCATCCTCTTGACTCTTCAAACTGCATTTTAAGCAGTGATTAAATGCTCATTTTGTCCCTTGGAGTAATGATCTCATTCTAGCTTTCTGAAAGACTGTCGCAATCTACTGTAATGAATCTGCAAATGTAAATCTCAAGGACAGAAACCTAATTCAGATCTACACTCTCAGCCCTTAACACATACCCTATGACATTCAGTAGAACAAAACTTAGAGGAAGAAAAAGAAAAAAAAGCTTTGGGCATGTTACAGGTTAGTTTTACCCGAAGTTGATTTTTACTGATGAGATTCCTACCTGTAATAGATTTAATAGTTTCAGAGGATACCGTATGCCCAAGCAGGTCATACTGAACTAAACTGGAAGACTCCTCAGGAACTTCCACTGACTTCTCAGGTCCTTTTGTCCAGGTATAAATCATTTCACTCTTTGGATAAGCATCTAAAACACAGCATCAGTTTGCATAAATACGAAACTTTTTCTCATGCCTTACTAAGAACCCAAGCCAAACCTACCGAAACCAAACAGTAAAACACACGTAAATGACTTCAGAAGATACCCTTCATGTTAGGTTCCCCCCCAAAAAACCACCCTCAGAGTAGAATAAATAAGAGCTGAGGTTATATGTCAAGCATAACACAGAAATTTACTTCACATATGAATGTGAAGACTAAACACAAATCCCTTCTGGATCAGCCCCTACAGGGCATGCAAAGTTTATCTTTATTTTAGCAATTTCTAACTAAAATTTTACTATTAAACATAATAATCTAAGCAAAAAGAAAAGAGTATGTACAAGAAGAACATATTTTGAAGATTGGGTGCGCTCTACAGAAAAGAATGATTCTACTAAAATGCACATTACTTTACAGAAAAGAATGATTATACTAAAAATGACAATATTTTAAACTTCTGTTTAAAATATTTGTCAGAAACCGTAGGTCAGTAAAAAATTCACAATGGCCCCAAAATAAGCACACACAAAGGAATATTTTACATTTAATGCAAAAGACGTATCTTAGGGCTAGCATTCAATCCCTACACAGCCCAAACTCCTGTTAAAATTGAATCAAATCAGTCTTACATTTGAAATGGCTACACGTTGTTTCAAGTTTCACTGTGGGAAATATCAGACTAGTGCTCAACACAAGTTCTGTTGAGTGGTGATTCTGTCTGACGATTCTGTCTTACTTCAAATGAGCCCCCACTATCAAAGCACCCCTATTGTACAGCTGATACCCAAAACAAATCTTGCAGCATCTGGTCTCCACGGATGAAAAATCATATCAGAGCAGTGTCTTTCATACCCCCTTTCAGGTTGACTATCCAGCTATATAAGCCAAATTTATTCAATGAAAAATCTCTGAAGGTTCTCCAGCCATGTCTGACTTCAGAGCTTCAGGGTCAAGGAAAACAGATTAATCCAGCCATCAGAGGGTCTAAAGCAGGGAAGTCAGTGACCAAGAAGGCTTAAAAGAATAACAAGATAGTTAACTGAGTGCACCAACCATCTCCTGGGGGTCTCAGAGGTCTCTTGCTTTGGATTCACATCAGGGAACCACAACTATCCTATCTGGTTTGTTATACGGATATCCCAAACCCTTCTTTCTATCCAAAGTTTGGACGTTTTTCAAAAACCTACATATGACTTCAGTGTAGAGAAGGAAAGTCATCTGCACTAAGATTTTTATCACCAGTTAAAAAGTTATTTACTAGTCTAAATTTGCGATGCAGGCCAGCAGACAGACAATTACAACTAGAGGTAAAATCTCTGCACATAACCTCTTCCTTGCCAATGTGCTTCCACTACCGGTAGAGAAAGTCAGCTAACCTGCCCCCCTAGGTGTCCTTTTACCTGGCTGTTTTAAGTTTGTCTTCTCCAGAGAATCTCTCACTTCACTGAGTATCCAATTCCTCCCCAGGAACAAAGAAAAATACATATTTTAAGCAACTGTGTATCCAGAATTGTGGGGTTTAACATAATATCTGAATCAGCACCTGCTTTTTAATTCTTTGAGTTTAATTTTTGAGGTCCTAAATTGAAGTCCTAAGGAACTTAACAGGAGTTCTGTCTGCATAGGGATTGCATATCAAGACATAACTGTATAAATTCAGAAAATCTAGTAACTGCTCAAAATTTAATTCTACTATTTAAATTCTGTAGTTACAAGAAATTTCATAATTGCAACTTACAACTCCCAAATTTGAGAGGACAAGCATGACCATCCATGGGAAAATCCACTAATCTCATGGGACACTCTGCACTTATTGTAAGCCTATAATGGAACAAATTAAATAGTCTCTGGTTGCCATTTTGTCTAGGCAGTACAACTTTTGCATACAGTAATTTTAAAAAGTCAAACAAACACATTAGATACCTCATTGTGTACAGGATGGTGCCGTTTCTCATTATTCTGAAGAGTTTATTTGGGGCTGTCATATTGTGTGCAACGGACTTTTTCCCATTCCTGAAGAAAGTATCAGGAGTCCATACCTTTGAAACCATCAAGTTGTTAAGTCTTAAAATTTCAATAGGGCCATCATATTTTAATCTTTTATCTACCCATGTCTGACGAAAGAAGACATCCATTGTATATTCCTGTATTAAATGGCAGAAAAACAAAGATCACATTTGCATGCGTGTTTCCTGTAAAAGAAGAAATCCCTCAGGAGCAAAGAAATCATTAGAAAAGAAAATCCTAAGTCCACTACACAAACATCTTTTCACCAATTAAAGTGTCTTGTGTACTTCTTAATAGCTTAATTTCTTACATTAGTCATATCAATAAACTGCTACACATTTAATCATTGAGGAATAATTAACCTAATTAGGCTGCAGAAAGCAGGCAACTGAATTTGAAGTCAAGCATATAACTGGAAATAAAATTATCACTGTCAAGAATGTCAACAGATTTTTAAAGAAAATATATCCATAGGTCAGCTGCTGCTGGCTAAATTGAAAATACCAGGACAAATTATTAGTTCCATTTTAAAGTTAGGAAAGAAAACCTAATTTCATCTCATGGAAAGTAAGCTTTTAACTGAGGAAAGCTAAGTAAGTCCTTTTCCATGCCCACAAAACAGGAATAATAAATTATATAGAGATTTGCATATATAGAAGTTTTTTAAAAGTACGTAGCTATCTCATTAACTTCCTCAGAAAAGCCACTCAGATGCTCCAAAGAAAACATGCAAACAACTGCAGAACTGCAGACACAGACACATCATGAGAAATCATATGTGAATGAATGGATGAAAGAATGCATTTCTCGTCTCAGGAAGCTAAAGCATTTCACAAAAAAAATAGCATGTGGCATTGAAAAAGGTCACATGGGAGGCTTAAAGTCCTTTCTAACTTTTTCTAACCTAACTTCTAAAATCTAACAGTTTTGCTTTTGTTGTTAAGCTAAACAATATGTTCTGACTTCATCTCAAATTCTTCTGCATAATGTTTCTATTGAAATTACTTGTAAGGCCATACCTATTTGCATTGGCAAGGAGACATGTCTACTAGTGTAGTATATTTTAGGATTATATCTGTCTTCTTTTCTATGACTGTATCCTCCACTGTGATTTATAGTTAATCCATGGAAAGTGTCTCCTCTAGTGTCACTTCTCACTGGCAACTTCATAGCTCATAAGTAGCAGTTTTTGTTATTAGCTTCTACCTGACAGATTTTGTAACATAAGATATCAACCTTTTTCATTACAAAATGAAAATGGGTACAAAAGCAACTAAAAAGGCATTCTGATCATCCGCTGTACTAAGACCATAGCACAAGTCACTATTGCAGCAAGTTTTATGAGTGCAGCCACATTCAGATTACATTGGGTCATTAATGGATGTATTAACTAAAGAGTACTCCAGAAACAATTCCTATATCCCTAAACAGCCTTCTAAATCATCTCTAATGAACAAAGGGGAATTATTGGCTCTAAACTCTCCTTTTGCAAGTTCCTTACCTATCTTCAGTCCATGTTCTCACTTCTGCCTACATATATTCTCCAGTATAACTAATAACTTCCCATGAAAATGAAACCTGAGAGACGCCATGCAGCCCTCACTGTAGATTTGAGGCACATCATACTAGATTTCCTTGGGACCACATTCTTGTACCCCTTCTCACTCTGATAAGCATCATAATGCACATGAGAACCAAAGAAGGGGTAAGTTGCATTTCAACATGAGACTGCTGTCACAAAAAAAACACCTTGCTATCACATACCTTTCCACCTAACAGAAGCAAATCAGGTGCAACATAAAGTGAACAACAGCACTATATGGGAAGAAAATTACTACCCTGAAACTGCTTTTTCCATGATGAAGTTCAGTTCAGCACATATGGCTGTGTTATTTCCAAGGGATTTCCTGAATATGTTATAAAAAGATCAACTGCTATATGATTTAAGGGTATGTCACTGTATTTTAGAAGTTGATGAGAGTTTTGCTGGGTTTGACCTTGAAAGCAAAAGCTTTTCAGGCACAAATAACAGAGCATGCAAATGTAATATTTCTCCTCTGTTACTATTTCATGCATGTCAGTTGGGTGTTTAGTTTCTGCAGGTACTTATGAAAACTCTTATCAGACAAACATTTGCTGAAAGTGATGCTTAAAGGAGCACAAAGATCAGCAAAGGGCATTCATCTGAAATGAAAACGTCAACAAGTATTTTTGAAGTGATGTCATTATTATTCACCTGAGAATAACACAAGTTTCAGAAACAAAAAGCAATTTCAAAGCTATTACACATTTTCCCCACAGTAGACTTCCTTAGACACTCCCTGCAAGGCTAGATTCTGCCTCTGTGCCATGAAATCTGTTTTAAATCCTATGAAGTGTATTTCTTAAGCCAGCCAAAACCCACTGAAAGTGTGACCAGAATCAGGCCTTATGTATCTAATTATAACCTGTAAATTAAGCTGTTACTAATCTTGCCTAATTTGCATGATTGACAGAACAGTACAGATGAAGCATCCACTCCTACTGCAGCTAATGGTTTCTCAGAACCAGGAAATAGCATTTTAATCCCAGAAATACATACCATTTCTACATCAGAAACGGGTCCAAAACTGGTGACATATATATCTGTTTTGACTTCAGTAACAGGACCTAATGTATGAAAAGGAAGTGAGCAAGAAAATTTGAATTTTGCAGGTCAACAATTCCCATAAATGATCCTGGTGTGTGAACAGTTACCGCTTTCAGGGTTCTGTGGATGAGCAAGAGCAAAATGCAAACAGAGGTCAATTCAGATAAGTCCCAAATAAGAAGCACTGCCCAATTACCTCTACCACATAAGTAAATCAAAAGCAGAATTTCCATGCAAATTCCCATTCAGAAAACCAATGATGACTCAAGGGATAAGAAAACTGATGCCAAAAAATTAAAAGTCTCACTAAAAACACCATTCTTCTTAACAACAAGCACTGAATCCAGGAAATCCATATTCCTCAAAGCCTTTATTACTAATATTTGGACCTACTGATAATAACTGGACTATAGTCATTAGCATGCCACGCACTGAGCAACATAGTATTGCAGGATCAAGAACGGCACCCATTTCCTGAGATGTACTTAAGTGCTTTAATAATAATATCCAAAATAAAAATTGGAGGTCTAAGTACTTTTGAGGGTTTGAACCAAGATCCACACTCTGCTACAATGCCTGTCTTGAAAGAACCAATGATCCTTAGGACACTGTCAAAAACAGTGCAATGAGCAGAGGTTTTGCACTCTCACAGCTGCGTGCGGCAAAACAACCACCAGAGAAAGCACTTTCATTTTAATGTATTATTTCCTTTACTTCCTTGAAATTTTAAATGGGCATTCACTCTTCAGTGCACTCTCCATTTCCCCTTAAACCAAAGAATACACGCACTAATTTCATGGGATTTAGATCTCTTCCTAATGTAAAAGTCTAGAAAGCTGCTAATCATATTCAGCTGTTATGATGATTTTGTGATCAAAGCCTTAGCTAACAGTTTAATTCATGTAATTAACTCACATTGTAGGTTTTTTAAAAAAAGAAATATACAGAAGGTCTTACCAAACAGTATGTGTTTGAAAAAACATACACAAAGTACAAATTCACAACCAGCTTCTAAACCCCTACAACTCAAATTATTAAAGAGGATAAGTGGCTCAAGTCTGATAATTCAGGTTTTATCATAATATTTGCAATCTAAAAGTGAAAGGAGGAAAGACTCAACAGAGATAGCAGCAGAATGTATCCCAGTTGAAAAGAAAAAAAAAAATTTAAAATATCATTCTTCACAGATGTCACTTTGAATCAAATGGTAAAAGATTAAAAAAATAAGTGAGCAATGGGAAAACCAGGAACCTGAATTTCTTACGCTTAGAACAAGTCTCAAGCTGTGAACTAGAAGTACAAGAAAATGGTTTAAAATTGTTTTACTACAGAATTCGCCAATTATTTAGAGAAAAAAAAGCTAAGAATTTTTCATCTTAATGTCAAAAAGATTACTTTGCTGGAAGCTAAGTTTCACAGAAGAGCATTTTTTAAAACAACTCTGAAGAAATTTTACTGTACAACTGTTGGTAGCTCAGAGGTCCCTGGAAAGCTGCATAGTTTGGCATGTCTGTCTCAAAGAAGTTTCAGGAAGCAACCCCTAAGTTCCAGACAACTCACTTGCATATCATGCCTTTTGTTTTGCAATGGGTTGCTTTCTAAACATGTCAAATGGAAGCTGCCCCCTTTTCTACAAATAACAAAGCATTCATCAGTCAGGGAAATCCATGAGTGTTTAGATCAACATAGTCCAATGACATTTCCTGAATATATTTATTTCTGGAGAGCAGAGGAGCTCCAAGGGATTAGAAATGAAGACATTTATCTACAGTGCTATAAAATAGGAAAGAAAAGCCCAGTTATACTTTCATGTAGAAATAGAAGAGATTCAATTACCACTGATCTCCCATAAGCACACTATTAAAATTTATCCAGGGCTGATTTAAATCCATAAATATTTATCTCATTTGAACTTGAAATATTTCTGGAATATTTCACTTTCTTTAGAAGTGAAAAATTTATTTTCCTGTATAGCTTTAATAAGAATATACAGGAATTAGTCTTTGTTACTCAGTAAGAAGAGAATACTGAATACTGCACTCAGTTCCTGCAAGAATCCCTTTCAGGAACTGAGTTCAATATTCACTATTCCCTTTTTACTGAGTAACAGATACAAGTCCCTGAATTCTTTTCAGGAATTGCTTTCTTTGTTGGTTCTAAGAAACTAAATAGGAATAACCCCTAAATAAACCCCAGACCTTTAAGTGTTTTTTTTTCCCTCTGATGGTATACTCTTTTCTTTAGCTTACAGAACACTGTCATTTTACAATCATATGAAATTGAGCAAAGGGACAGATTTTCCCACAGGCATGAGCTGCTTCTCCTCAGACATTGATTTCTTTTGTTTTATTAAATGATTACAGCTTCACGGGCAATAGGCATTAAGAGTCTTTTGCAACTTCATTTTTTGGAGTTTCTCAGAAAGAAGGGGAAAGCTAAGATTAAGAAGCTAATCTCCAAATCAGCAAGCCTACGACCTAATGCTGTCAGAAATACTGTAACAGCAGCACAAGACTAAAACTATGTTTGAGTTCACTTTTCAGTAACTGCTATTGTCTTCTCAAATATTTATTAGTATGACCCATGAGAAAGAAGAAAGCAGGCAGGAACTCTCAGACAATTATGAGAGTTTTTACTCATAAAAGTAAATACTCATAAAAGTAAACGCAAAATAGTGTTTACTTTTGGTTGCTTGTCCAACATGATGGCAGAAGAGTGACAAAACAGATGTCACATTTTAATCACATTAAAATCACATTTTATCCCACTAGAAATTGGAAGATGAATGCGGATCTAGAAATACTTTAGACATCATAACAGCTATCCAGCTAGTACAGACATACAAATCCTTGCTTTGCAGCCAAAACCTTGGTCAAACAGTTCAGTGCCTGGTAGGAGCAAAGACAGCGAAGCTGATTATCTCCTTAATGCTTTCTCTCCAATTGCAGCCCTTTCACGCTCCACATCTTCCACCTACACTGGCCTTAACAGTAGTGAAATGACAAATCTTGGATTTTCTAGCACATCCCAGTACTTAATGCCAACCCAGGAGTATCTATGGTGACACCAATACCTATCTCTTATTCTTCTTGTTCTAGAAGAAAACATAGTTGGTAACAATAGCGGGGGTATAAATAGTGAGTCATGCTGCTGCTTCTTTTTTAAACTATTATTAATCGTGGGAATTCCTGTCAACGAGGAGGTGATCTGTAGTCACCTAACCTACTTTTACTGGTGATTTAAGCAGCCCTCCAAAACGAATGTGTTGCACCACTTAATCAACTCAGGCTCTGCAAGCAGAAGATCCTATTAGAATCCTTAGCGCTCTATTACTGGCAATAAAATGCAGTGAGTTGTAAGAAGGCCAATTAACTTTAAATATGGCCATTTGGACTTACCCCTCAATGGATCTTCACAAAGTATCTATCCACCATAAATCTTCAGGAATGCTGAAGAACTATTTATATCATCCTGGTGTGTATTTTTATGTCAATGAAATAAGAGGAGAGTCCTACACACTGCAGTGGGAACAGTTACGTCTGAATCACTGCTTGCAAGATAATATACTTTAAAGAAGCTCAGGCAGGATTAAAAGCAACCCCTGAAAAAAGCCAGAATAGTTCAGTGTTATGGATGTTACATGTGGGCAGAAGAAGTGATGCCAGGCCCTAACCCTGGGAAGGGGAACATAAGAGAGCTCTCCCATGCATTTTATGTCAACATATGGGTTGAACTGCAGCACAGCTCCCAGTGAAAGGCTTCGGGCTCCATTATCCCTGCGTCTCCATAGGCAACTGTCACTGCAGAGAACTCCGCTGTATGTAAACACTCAAATCCTGCACAGGCTTTCTGTACATTGCAAATTTTGCCATCAAGGGTCCCACAACTAATTGAAACATCAGCAAACAAGCCTGTACAAAGGTTTTAAATACAAAGTACAATTTAAATGCTGTGCAGTTATCGGTGCTATTGTGAGATCAATCACAGGATATATAAACCACATAAAATCATATTACATCAGTTCCTACAGCTACATTAAAAAAAAAAAAAAAGTAGATGCTACAGATTTTTTTTTTTAAATATAACTACATGTGAAAGATTTGGTGTTTTCTCTTTCCAAACTCCTGCTGGCTGAATAGGGTTGACATTTTTTAAGTGAGGAAAAAAAATAAAAAACCCCCATCATTTGAAATACCTTCTCTTGATTCATTCTATCAGAAAGAACAGCTAAGGACACCTGCTATATGTAAGAATTCTGCTCAGAAGCCAGAATTAGGTAGGGCATTTTTAAAAAATTAATGCAGAGTTCAAACACATGGGCTACATTTTCTACCAAAAGACAATATAATAAACACGGAAGTACACAATAACTTTTGTCTCTATGTATGTTCATCCATCAACATGTCTGAACCTGAAAAGGGAAACTTATACCTCCAAAAATTAGGAGATTACTGGTTCATTGCCTATTTATCAGCAAAACATCTCTGCTGAGATAACCAATATGCCTAATACTGGTGCCAGTTTTCATGATGTGGACACCTGTCTACTAAAACCTGGACTAAGAATATCAGCTAATTTTATACAGATCACTGAATAACAGACAGATGGTAATGACTTCAAGCATTACTAACCGAGGCCAAATTCAAATCTGTCACCTACAGGTATCTAACACCATATCCTGTTAAGTTTTGAGTCATCAACTTTCACCAGCTGAGAAAGAATGGACAACTGCTGGGGAAAAAAAAATAAAAATTACCCGCTTCACTTTTCAATACTCACTTCAAGTCCATTTGCAATCTAAATAGTAAAAAGAAATGATAATATCTATTATGCTGAGCAATGGAACCTTTAAGGTACGCTTGAGTTCCTGGTAAGAGCAAATAATCATGTAGATATTTTTATTTTCTCTAAAAACAGAAAATTGCCTTTGCTCTTCAAATGTATTCTGTGTTTATTTTCTGACTAAAGTCCTGCATAGACAGGAAATGAAACTCTTCAGAAATGCTGTTCATCAGCTGAACAACACACAGACTAGAGGGGCAGAGAATCCTTCCCCAACCCTTCCTAGGGGAGACAATGGCCAATATATTTAATTCCACTAAGTACTCAGCTGTACTTCCACAGTTACAAGATCACAAGGAAGAAAAGAAAAAGGGAAATGAATGAACACAGTCCTGTTCCTTCTATTCAGAAGTCAGCAGCGGATGTGGCAATTTCCGAAGAGAAACCACAGAGCTAACACCAGTAGTTGATAGTGAGATTCAAAACTTATGCCAGGTTCTACCTCACACAAATGAGCAGAACTCTAAGGAAGGGAGAGGGCTCCAGCTTTCACCAGCTGATGGGCAACCACACCACAAGGCCCCAACAACTGGTGGTGGGTGATGCCACAGCCTGTGGTCAGTGAGTTTCACAGACAACCTAAGGACCTTGGGTGAGAGGCAAGTCACACACCACTTTCTTGCTTTCTTTCTTTGGTTTGGCCATACAATTGAGCATTAAAAGCAAGACTCCAGAGATCAAGTGTTCTCTGAAAGGCACAATTCATTAAAATTAGCAGATACACGGCAGCAAACATTGTTGTCACCCTCATCAGCTTCAGTCTCCTCATTCCTTCTTACATCCCTAAGTCCAGGTTTAAGAGTGATTAGTTACTGTATGATGAAAATTTCAAAGACACCATCCAATACAGGTTTGAATCAGCTCTTGTAGGCCCTTGCTAATGTAATGTCAAGAGTCACTCAGGTAAATTCTGAAACCATGCAAAGGTTTAAAATGGCAAATCAGACCCAGGCCTTTTACTTCAAGTGAATAATGTTCCTTTCAAAGGCTTTGGACTTCTACTTCGGACTTCTCACTTTGAAACTAATCACCAGAAAAGTAATAAAGTGATTTTCAGAGAAAATACAGCTTGTGTAACTTTCTATAGTTTTTCTTCGTGTAATACATGAAATTTTAAAAGCAGATGAAAACTGTAGAGCAGAGTTTAGCTAGAAATGCTTCTACTTCAAACTTTTATGGCTGAATCAAAATAGTACTCTGGCAGTACTCTTGAAGTTTTCCAGCAGATGATGATTTTAATTAATGACACTACAAGCAGCTTCTGTAAAAACACTGGTATTATAGAGTGGTTTTGACCAGGAAACCTACTTGGATTATAAACTGCATGCTGAAATTCAGGATAATGATATAACAGAGCATACAGTGTAGGGAATGAACTAACTTCGCTTCCATCACACTATTTTCAAACATCATACAGCATTACTTTACTCATTAGTCCCTAAATACCTTCCATCTACTCAAATTCAAAACTCTTATGCATTTAAAGTCTTCCTGACAGCAGTTGCAGGGGTTTTTTTCTTTCCTACATGAAACTGCCCATTCTGCTTTACTTCATTCAATTTCTAGGTGACATTTCTTCACTTCTCTCTTCAGATTCTCCCCCTGCCCCAACTTAATGGAAACTTTCACTTAAATGGTCTTCAGTAACCTTTTTCATAAAACCTTCTGGTTTTGTTTTTCACACTACTAAACCTCACAGTGCCTAGTAAGGTGACAGCAACTTTTTAACTTTATTAAATTCATTTAATAAAGTGAATTTATAATGCAAGGTGTCAATCCAATGACGTGGGGAACTTCATTCTGCTATTAACTCTCAACATATGCCATGCTCCTGTGTAAGTACCACCAAGAGAAGCTTCTACATGCTCCACTGGGGTTCACAACTCTGCTGGGAGACCACGTCCAAATTTGTAAGCATGCTGAGGCAATTTAACTTCTCCTCCATAACTACCAAAAATCGTGCAAACTAATGATACTACAGAGAAATTTTGAACCAGTTGTAGGAAATTTCCAAAATCAAACATTTTCTACTTTGCTCTGCATGTGTATTATCTTCATGTATTTTTATTTGTGGGAACACTGAAACATGCCAGCAAAATTCAGAATTTGGCTACCTCCCCAAGTCTGATTTTAAACATAATTTGTGCCAGAATTAGAAATATTTTCATCAGTTTGAAGTTTAAAATCAACATCAGTTAGTACTCTGTGAGGCCTTTTGTTCTTAAAATAAAACTTTCATTTCAGGCCCTGTGAAAACTAGATGGTAAATCAGCTTCAAGAAGAAAACAAAAATAAGTATTCTGCTGTTCATCAGAAATGTAGCTTTAACATTATCAAAACACACTATACTTTCCATCTCTAAATATTCCCATCCCCTCTGACATTTTGTTAGCAATGCTAGGAAGTAGCAAGTGACCCATTTCCAAGCTACAAATCCCATTTCTGATAAAGATTTATCAGAAAAACACCCAAAACATAGGTAAAAGTTGATTTTTATATTCCCTATTTCAATAAATAGTCTGTAGTTATTACTCTGAGCAATGTCAGAAAGTGAAATCAGATTAATTACAGAAATTTCTTTCTTTGGTTGGTGGTGTTCTTTGACTTTTTTTTTTTTTTTTATCCAAAGTTGTTCTTCTTAAATCAGGTGTTGATAATTTTCATTGTAATAAGCTAGGGAGGCAAGCATCATTTTTAAAAACTAAGCATTTTCCCCCCATGTTTTACTTAAAAGTTCAAAACTCAAAGATGAGTGGTTAAATGTAAGCCATAGAGATGGTTATTAGGAAGGAAGAAGCAAAATAATATCCATTTTGTGACATATTGACCCAGATGTCTTTTCCCTAGGCTGAAATCTAAGTTTTTTCCTCCCTCTCCCATTTACTTCAATATTGCAAATGTGAAAGTTCAAGAAGATACAATGAACTTTTTCTCCTTGATTGCGTTTTGCTGAGTGTCTGCCGCACTTACAGGGGAAAAATACCTACTCCTGCAAAACATCCTGCAAAGGACAACTGTATTAAAATAAAAATCACCATATATTACATATTTAGTAGTTGTTTAATTTTGGAAATCTGATAATGCTCATAAAGCATCTTTGCTAGATGACTAATTAGTTGGCATTCAACCTAAAATGATGCCAAACTTAGCACATCTCTTGTACGCGTGCAGAAGTGTCTGTAACCTCTCCACAAAGACTAAATTGCAAAAGACTATCAGTTCCCAATGACTCCTCCGGGTGTTCATAAATTTAGCTTCCTTCTCACTTAATGTGTAAGCTAACTTATGAGGGCCTCATTTATTCCACACACTCAAAATAATAAGAGTGGTCCATGCCAGGTGCTGTCCTTTAACAATCACAATCATGCATGTGAGAGCACTGCATATGGCATGTGGGGAATGTGCTGGCATACATGTCAGTGTGGATGGATCACATGTATGGAGAAGGTACTTTCAGAGGAGGAAGAAAGTATTTCGCAACATAAACCTACGCAAGGATCTCATTCAATCCTGTATTGGAAGCAGCCTATAAAAAAACTCGCTACAGCTTTGAGCATCATAAAAAGGTCTGTAGCATTTATTTATAAATATTTTTTATATTACTTTTACTTTCAAATTTGCATTTTTAACGTCTTCGTTCCAGATTACAAAATAAACTTTTATTTTGCCTGGATCTTAATGATTTTTGGTTCCAAGTCCCTACACAAAAACATCAAAATCATAAAGAACAGCAAGTCTGGCTGCTTCTTCAGCATCACAAAACTGAATCTTAACAGCCTGGGGAAAGGAAGAGGCCCAAAACCGCTACACGCAGAACATAGGTGAAGGCAAATTTGAAACTCCACCACATCTAATTCCTATACAGCAATTAATACTACTTCTAAATCAAAGCTGGAATTTCCGCAACTCTGGTAAAGAACTGACACCTGAGCTCTGATTTTCCCTAACTAGTGGAACAGAATCCATCGGACATAATCTCCTAGGCTGGTAAAAGTACACTTGTTTCTGTTAGGACCCGATCGTGGCATTTACGGGTCAAAACCTGCCAAGAACGAGAAGAATCTGGGTGTTAGACAGGTCCCTCCATCCCCACCAAGCCAACGCACACCGGCTTCAGTGCTTATTTTTCCTCCAGCGCAGCAGCAGCAGCCGCCCGTGCCCGGGATGTGGGCAGAGCAGCAAAGCGGGGGCTGAGCCCGGGACCGCCCCAGCGGAGCCCCCACGGCCGGGACTGCGCAGCACCCCCCGGGATTTCGGGCCAGGCGCTGCCTCCCTGCCGGAGCTTTCCGGAGGGTTCGGACCCCGGAGCACGGAGTGGGGACACACCCCCGCGTTTTCGGTCAGGAACGGGTCGGTCCGAGCGGTGAGCGCTGCGTCCCCCGCCCCTGCCCAGCGACCCCCCGCCCGCCGCCGGCACCGCGCCGCCACCGTACCCCCAAATCCCGGTCGCAGCCGGTTGTCATAGCCATCCAGGAGGCTGTTCAGGATGCTGGTGAAATTCTCCGGCCACAATTTCTCCTCTTTTTTGATCTGCCCCGGCGGCCCGGTGAGACTGCGAGGCAAAGAGGGAGCGGATGAGCGGAGCCGCCGGGAACCCGCGGGGAGCAGCGGCACCGGTCCGGTCCGCCCGGGCCCCCCGTCGCCGCCGCCGCCGGGCTACTCACCAGGTCGCCAGGCACAGGCAGTGCAGGAGGGCGATGGAGAGACCCGAGGACATGGCGATGGCTGGCTCCTTGGCAGAAACCATCTTTGCATGCCATACTTCACGCCTGGGCACGTTAAACGCCTTGTCCGGGGCGGGGAGGGGGACGCGGGGCCCGGCGGGGGGGCGGCGGCCCCCGGCGGTCCCACATGCGCGGCGCCCCGGTTGCCAAGCGCCCGGTACGGGCGGAGGAGCGGCGAGCGAGTTTCCCCGCACCGTTAACTCTCTCGGGGCAACAGGCGCCGGTGCCCGCCGCTCCCCCCGCTGCTGCCCCCGCCCCGCCCCGCCCGCGGCCCCGCGCTCCGCCCCGCGCTCCCCTCCCGGCCCGGCCGGCGGCCGCCGCTGCTGCCGGGGGCGGTGCGGAGGTGGGCGGACAGTGAGCGAAGGGAGGCCGGGGGCGGCGCGGGGGTGACCGCGGTCGCGGAGTCTTCGCTCGTCCCGATCGCCTCTGCTCCCCGCGAAGGGAACAAAACCGAGAGCGGGGGCGAGCGGGGGCGATTAATTCCCCAGCGAGGAGGGTTTGGGAGCAGAGGGGTCTCTCTGCTCACTGTAGGAGAGGAGCTGGCAGGAGAGAGGTAGGAAGAGGAGGTGAAGGAAAGCTTTGACTTCAAGGTTAAAACAGAGCGCGCCCAAAACAGATGGAAGCGAGTGGGTTATCCCAGGTTTCTAGATGCAAAAAATGCCAGAAAAAGGGAATCGTTTCACATTATATCTGGTGGGTTTTTTCTTTTTTCTTTTCTTATCATTCCTATAATTAGGAAACATGATTTGGTGACCCAAAAAAATTCCATTATGCAAGGTCCAAGGGATTCTGAAGAATTACAGTAAAATCCACTCAGAAGTGTTGTTAGTCTGTCACAGGCTATTGGGATGGTTGGGTGGTGGGGGAGGAAGGGAACAAGGGGGTTTTCTACATGCAGTGAGTATTGGCAATAAATAACTTGTTCTTCTGATCAAGTGTGCTGCAGAGACAATTCTAAGGTTTGAAAATAAGTGTGCATGTCAATTTTAATGAGGGTAGTGAAATTCATCATGCACACAAGGCAAGTATTGTAATTGACTCAAAGGCTACAGTACTGCCAATGCCAACAGTAAAGTCTTTATTCATTACTTATTACAGTATCTTTTAGCACTGAAATGCCTGATTATCTTCAAAACTACTGTACACTTGAAATCTTCCTGATTGTACTTCAAAGCTTGTTCCAGCTAGGGTGCCCTTTGCTGATTCGTTTGAAAAACAATTAAAGCTGTGCTTGAAATCCATTTAGCCTGCTGACGCTGTTTATCTTTCAAAAAAACTCTGTCTAGGCAGTCAGTTCTGCTTCCAATTTTAAAAGCCCTATTTAGGCCTCTGCAGATTACTAGTCTGCTTCCTGAGATTTTGACAAGGATCCTCATCTCCTGACTGCTTTACAGGATCCTGATCTGACTGCCTTAGTGAAATGACAAATGTGCTGCCAAAACGTCACCGAGTGGGACAGCCTGCCTATGGACAGCATACATGCTCTGTGCAGTATTTACAAACCTGGACAACACAGACGGTAGGATGTCCCACCAAGGTCACTTCAGCTCTTGTGATGAGGCTCTGGGAGCAGCCTGTTTAACTCCACACGCAGGTGAAAACCAGCACAACAGCCAGAGTCCACCACTCTGTCTCCATTAGCAATCTGATCATAAACAACAGAAAGATGGATGCACAGCTCTTCAGAAGTCTAATTTCACTGGAGTCAGATAAATTTCTCTGGGTTAATCAGCCACTTGGGATCTTCTGTAAAGTGTTGTGATTTGTTACTCTGGATCAATCTTCTGCTTTAGCATGGACTATGCCAGAGGGATTGTGAGAACTGGCCTCCAGAAAAGAGAGTGTCTAGTTTTTCTCCCTTGAAATAAAAATTAAAGCCTTATTGCAGATTATTGAAAATATTTCCTAGTGATATTATCTTATATAAGGATACCTCAGTAAAATTTTCTGGCAGAAGTGAAACTCAAAAAACTAAAGTGTGGGCTATAGAGGGTAATTGAGAACTGGGCAGAATCCTGCTGGCTACTAACAAACATGGAGCAAAACATGGCTGTACAGTACTGCCACTTATTGCGAATGCTGAGGAAGAAAGCAAACACCCACGCAGAGCTGAGGACACCCTTGGGTTTAGACTGTTTTAATGCTTTCTGGTTATGTACAGACACCTGTGTGAGCTGAAATAGGAAAAGTCCAGTGGTATTCACCAGTAATGATCTCACCACGTGAATGTCGTCAGAAATGCTATCACACAACCCCCTCTCAAAACCTGGAGTCAGTTGTTCTGCTTCAGCTAGAAATCAAAGAAATTTCCCCATTCATCAAATCTAGGAACTGAGCTGGTCTTTGAATGACTTCCAAGTTCTTAAGAACAAAGAACAATATTATTGATACCTTCTATCTCTTCAGTACAAGTACTCAGGGAAGTAACTGAAGTAACATTCAGTAAAGGTAACATCAGGTTACAAGATTTGTGGACGTGCCATGCAAGGGAGAAAAATACTCAAGGTTTCTAAAAAGATGGCCATGATGTTTTTTCTAAGAAAATGTAGACATAGTGCCCTCCTGTCACACCAAGCCTGCCTTGGGTTGTATTGATGAAATATCTTGGTGCCACATGAGTGCATTTACTCCCTACAAGTGCTAAAACTAAATGCAAATTCACTTTCTCTAAATTTAGAAAACTAATTCTAGTGCATCTCAAATTTATGAGTGGTTAATATCTTCCCTAAATCCAGAAATTATTATCAAGAAATCCAAAAGATTAATACCAAAACGAGACTGTTGTCCTTGATATCTGAAAAACTGTATCATTTGTAGATTGATGAAGCATTTACAAAATTAGACTTGAAGGAAACCTAAAGCAGTTCAAAATAACAGTAAACAGTTCTGTAAGCCTCATATAGCACCTCTGACTATTTGTTTATTACTTCTGACATATGCATTGCCCTGCTTAATTTCAATGTTTTCTAAATTATAACTTAAGAGCTGTTCTAGGAGTTTTTTGGTAATCTAATTGTGGCAAAGACACACAGAAATTCCGGAGGTGCTTCTTTGTCATCAGTTGTTTTGAAAAATACTGCTTCAAATGGTCTTTGATCTCTTCACAGAATATCTGGGTTATATCATCTTTCTAAAATAACTTGATGACTCCAAGGAGGATTTGGTGGTCACAGGCTGGATTGATGGTCCCCAAAAGTGTTTGCTGAATTCAGCATTTTCCCAGCTTCTCCAGCTTTTACCACCAATTCTTCCAAGATTTCTCTGAAGAAATCTCACCCATCGGGGACTATTGTAAGAAGGGGGCTATTTTTGCCAGGCTCCATATGCTCAGAAAGCACTTGAATTTTTTAAATAGAACTTTTTTTTTTTTTTACTGTCCCTATACTGATGTATTGTACTAATGATTTTTGATGAAACAGACATTCTGGCCAAGTCTCAAAAGCAGGTTTATCCAAAGGTATGGATCTTCAGTATAGTTTAATCATTTTTTATTTGTTACAACACAGAGAAGCAGATTTTCTCTTCCCATTTCTACTTTACCATCAGATGAACTGGAAAGAAAAAGGAAGTCAGTTATTTTCTTGTGTTAATCATTGCCCTTTATGGGTTTATAATTTTGGTTTGGCTTTTTCTTTTCTTTTTTGTTTTTTATTTTTTCTTTTTTTTTCCTTTTGTAAACTATAGGCTCTATCAACACTACAGGTTATATAGGTAAATTATAAGTTCCATCAGTTCCACCAGCAGATTTAATTATTCAGCTGATTTTTACCTGATTTAGTTTTGGCATCAAATCCATGAAGACAGACAAGCTAATATTGAAAAGGCTGTGAAAATCTTTAATGCCCAACTATATGTTGCATAGTTAAAAACCTCTAACTCTTAGAAATGAGAAGATAAAAAACTTGGATCACTGCTAAGTATCTCAATGTTTCTTTATCTAAATAGCTAAGTTATTGATTTCTTGAATTTTTAGTTTCTATCCACATGAGTAGAATTTCTTACAGTCTTGCACAAACAACTTGTTTTCACATAAATCTTTTTGGAAAAATCAGGGGTTAGGTATCTATTCTTTGGAAAATGCATACCCTCATCCCATTTTTGGCAGATGACCAAAAAAAGATATGGATACCTTTACTGTACTAACTAAAGTGTCTTTCATTCCCTTCTTGTCCAGCTTCCACACAGATTAAAGAGGTCATGGAAATCTACATGTCTTGGCTTTATTAAAACTGATCTGGAGTTCAGGGAAAGTCTGTACTTCCTTTTCAATCAGTGGGGATACCAGGACACTGTGGGCCTTGACTGCACCTCTAGTGATGCACTTACATTTAAGGAATGTAGATTTTGGGTCTATTGATTGAAACTTAATTCTACTCTGGGAACAGTAAGATAGATGCATGAGCTCTTTCTAGATCTTCTTCCAGTCCCAGCTTTCCCTGTAGTTCCGTTTCTTCATGTAGTTCTAGAAGTTTTCTTTCCAGGTTCCTATTTCATCATCTAATGACAAAGTTTTTTACCTATGCACTTACCTCTCTAAAGAATTTACAGTCTGGGTAAACCAGACGAAGTAAGGAGTGGATACAAGAAAGTACTGTTATTTCTGTTCTGCTGGGAACAGAGATACCAAAAGCTTAACTGGTAATGCAACACAACGTATGAAATGTAACTGCTTCCAATACAAGCAATTTTCAGAGGAGCAGGAGCTTAATTCCAGTCTGCTGTGTCCTAGGTCAGTTTTCTAGTCACCTCCTCTTCTGTCTTTTCAGAGCACAGCATAAGCTATATGTAAAACTGAACGTTCAGCTGGCCCAGCTTTGCTTCACTTCCATGGCCAGAACTCCTACGAAACTGCAGGAGCTGATGCCGACATGCATTTAGCTGTGTATTTTTTCCTCTGACATATGGTATTTACAAGACTGCTCTACAGTACCATGGTTATTTTAACACATATGTCCTTGATTGCTTGGAATAAGACTAGAAAATCCTTTGAGTACCAAATATATATATATATTTTATATATGTATATATATATATATATGCATGCATATATTGCTATTACTGATTGCAAGAAGACTTATATGGATTATAGTGATTGACACATGGATGCTTAAGGAGGTAAACTGTGAGCTTCATGTTTAAGGGGACCTCTACTCTACATACTGCAATGAAAATGTGTTTGTGGAAGCATTCATTGCAGGAACTGCAATTTGTGGCAAAAGGTGCTGTGATCAAGAAAGCACTAGAGGACTCATGTGCCTTCATCTCTTCTTTCTCATCTGATCCCAATACTTTCCCAGCACACACACTCATATAATTTGGCACATCACTGACCCATGTCACATCTGCAGCCAGAGCCATCAGGACAAGTTGCAGTCATGTTCTCAGTGGCAAAGTGGGGAATCAAGGAGATCTCCTGATTTCCATCTCTAACATGGACATCCCCAGAAAAATAAGAAAACCCTCTTCATGCAGGGGGAAATTGAGATTTTCCTAAAAGAAATAAAAATCTGTCTCTCTTTCCCTGAGGCGAAGGACATGGCAGCCAAGGTTATGGGGAGGAATTTGGGAAGCCACTGCCCTGTATCCTGCCTTTCCCTGTAAGGGCTCCCATGCGTAATGCAAAATTTGTCAGAAATTTTGATTGCCATGAGCAACAGTTGCAAACTTTCTGCAGCATCCAGAAGTGACAGGCAGGGGAGAGAGGGGAAGGGGGCTGAGGGAGGGGAAGTTTGTGGAGGCTGCCATAGCTCAGAAGGAGAGGGGAGAAAGGCAGGACGCTCCCACTTGCAGTCTCCTTTAGGTTCCTGCTTTCAGGCAGAGCCTGCTGTTCTGCCTACTGGTTTTAAAACAGCTGCATCCTGCTGCTGGCAACTGCTCCCAGAAGGAACAAGAGAGAAGATGCACCAACAAACTACCTTCCTGGAAGGCTGCACTGTTCCCAGTCATTACATGCCTACTAATCCCAGAAGTATGAGTCATGGGCAGATACCCTGGGCTTAAATATTCCATGGAAGCCTGCATTTGAGTCCCTTGACTCAAAATGAAGATATTGGCAACAGCTCTAGCAATCTTCTTCCTATTTTCCTGGTGCCTGGCTTGCACCAAAGGAGGAGGAGCCTCATTTTTCTTTAAAAGGAGGAAAGGAAAGAGTTGCAAAGTCTCTGTATTGTATAATGCCAGGAAAAACCTGAAAATTTCACCTAGATGATTTACAAGTACTGCATAAAGAACCCAAAATCCTGCAGGCAGGTAAGTAAAACTGAGACTTCTGAATCTCATGAGACCTGTGGGGCTGACTTCTGGTTCCCAAAAGTATGGGGCTAGCAGTACTTAAGAGGCTCTGTTCATGATGCTCTTCTCTTATGTTGCCATGCTGGGAGGGTTGGTGGTCTGTGCCTGACACCACCTCTTCACTAACAATGATGTTCAGCTAAGAATTTTGCTTTGCTTTGGTTCATTTCTCAACACCGCTCCTTTTGCTGACATCAAGCACGCTCAGTAACAGGCTTTCCTTTCTACCTTGAAAGGGATATATCCTTCATAACATTTGGAGAAATATAATGGCAGCAGAAGAAGGAAGGAATGTGGTCACTTAAAGGTGTTCTGCATCTACTTTCATACAAGAGATAGTTCATATAGTAGTATACACCAAGTATAGTCAAAACCTTTCTTATAATGAGAAAATTTTTGTACTAAATAATAATATCAGCATTTGTGCATTAGGTAGAGAATATTCCCTTTCACATATTTTAGTATAAAAGCAAACAGAATGATAGGGTGTTTATGCAAGTAGAGCTTCCAAGCAGACTGACCCAGAGGTAAACAGCTGAACAAACTGGTGTTTAGACCTGTAAGCTCTGCTTGTAAAAGCAAAATTTGCCATTGTGGTAACACACAAAATCTACAAAAGACACGCAACTAGTCTGCTCTTCATTACCATCTGGTGGTTGTTGCATGGAGTGGCATTACTCACATCTCAAAGTTACTGAGGAAAAATTCCATATCCTCAGAAAGGAAAGGGCACTGTAGCAGCAATGGGCAGCACAAGGGGCATGGTTTTGTCTTATAGGCATCCATACAAAGGCATCGGGGAAGAAAACACTGTAAAGATGAGCCGGTAGAAAAGAGAAAATATTAAAAAGTACTTCTCTCAAGTATTTTGCGGTGTACCTGAGTATCGTTTGCAAGGACCTGAGAACTGCTTGGAAAGTACAGTGTGCTTATCCCTCCTGCTGACAGCAATGGCAGGTGAGAGCATTTGACAAGATGAGACATTTGTTAGCCATTTTCCATAATTAGTTTCTCGATTTTTCACCCAGAAAGGTATTTTACAGTGGTAGCCTAGCAGGGGGCCCTCCTCCTGTCCTCGGTGGTAAGCAAGAGGGAGCTAATCCCATTCTACAGCTGGATGGGGAGCTAGCTCATCTCTTGCACAGTGAATAGTCTCCGTATCTATCACTTTATAGTCTCTGCCTCTTCCCATTCCCACACAATGATTCCCACACAAAGGGAAACTACAGTGTAATTCAGCTTGGAAGCTACTGTTTTTTGGAAGTCATTGGTCCAAACTTCTCAAAGTACAGCCAGCCTCAAAGTTAGACCAGGTAGCTCCAGGGCCTCTGAGGAGTTCCTCACCCTTTTCAATCTTCCTGGAATATTTCTTATCCCTGGAGTATTTCTCATGAAGGGAAAGTAGTCTGCTCTTATACAGAGTGAAAGAAGTACAATAGTTGACAAAGTGCAATACCCTTTTGCTTTTACCTAAGTGTATGAATCAGCAGATAATTGATGTGCAGTGACAGGTCCACTCTAAGTAGTTTGCAATAGTATCAATATAAACTCCTGGACACAGTCACAGAGTGTGCTAGCTTGTGTATACCATGATGTTGATCCAGTGCAGATGCAGCATTTTATGTCCTATGTACTGGATTGAATTTTTCAAGAACAGCATGAAAAAAATTCATTTTTATAATTATAAAATTCACAGAGTATAATGGACTTAAAACCAGAAATAGTTGTATAGCTCAGTTTAGCTTTTTACCTTTAAAGATGCACTCTTCAGATCCCTTCTCAGCTCTGCCACTGATTTCTGTGACCTATAAGTCACTTAGGCCAAATCTTCTAATAAATGTTGCTCATTCTACATGCATCAATTTATACATAAGACTGACACAGAACTTGTGGAGGTGAATACCCAAATCTGCATTTAAAATTTTGATCTCTACACTCCATGTCTGGATTTCCTGTTCTTCAAATTTTAGAAAAGACTTCCATATATTGCAGGGATATTTGAAGGCATTAATTAGTTCAAATGCACACAGTGAAGTAAAAATGTAAAGTATGGAAATACTAAGTATTATTACCAAATAGGTCAGTATTTAACCAATGCCCATGTCCTTAGTAGTTTAGATATTTTGTCAACTTTGTGTCTCATTTCAGATATTTAATACATAATCAGCTTTCTAAATATTTCTCTGCTGGACAAAGATATGAGAGTACATGAGATTAACACTATCTGAGAAATACCCTGTCTTCATGAGCAGGCCTCCACCATCACATCCCTCACCTCTTAGCCCACTCAGACATGACAAATGAAGACTCCCACTGCTGATGGTGAAAATGAGAGGGTGGAAAATCTGAGGGACAAAAAGGAAGCTGAATATTTAACAGCAATGAATACACAATTCCAGGAGGCAGATGTCATGAGATGAATGGTTTTAAGAGGATGGATAAGGTGCCTTTGTTGTCTAATTAACCCAAAGCAATATGTGATCTTTTCCCTACCCAAAATGAAGAAGTAAATATCTACCCTGACTTATGTATGATTTAGATTCTAGGGTCATTTATATCCTGCTCCAAAACTTACTGAAGTAAACAAAAACCCTGCCACTCATGTGGGTGATTCTGGATCAGAACAAGATAGTATTTTTCCTTCTGAGTTCCTAATTTACTATAGTGTTGGGCTTTTCTCTGTATTTAAAATACATTGTTTTATAGCATCATTATTGTGGTTTAATCCTCTTACACAAATTTTCTAATTCTTCAGTTCCCTAACTACAGGCAGACAACATTTTGCTTTTTCAAAGGAGGGTGAAAAAGAATTTGACTTTTCTGCCACTCACATGGCCTAGCACCTCTCATTGAAACACATTTTGCCAATTTTATGAAATGAAAACCTTGATAATGTCCACAGCTGAAATAAAAATTAAGCCTTAATATACCAGGTGAAGGGAGAGAAACACTGAATCAAAGAACAAGTCACTTAAGGAGACACTTAGCAAGACAAAGAAAGACACAACAAATAGGTTGAGAATATGAGAAGTCAATTCATGTGAAGGATTTCAAAACTATCCCTTGCAGTAGGAAAAGATGAGAGAGAGAGGTCCAAATTATTAATATATTGATATGTATTCTTTTGGCCTCTTCTGCACACAAAACTAAATCTTCTTTCAGCCTCTATTCACTTCTGTCCCAAAATGGTACTAAAAACTGTCTGAAACTAATATTGTCATCACACTAATGCTCGATGCTGCTCAAGAGAAGCTCACGGGAACAAGGGGATTGCCCTAGAAGAGAAGTCACAATGGTTTCATCCTCTGAGCTGGGTTTGAAGGGAACCATAAAATATTCAGTCTTTTCCAAAATGTATGAACAGTGAATAAAGCAATACCCCATGCTGTTGAACCATCCCTTCTGAACACCTCTTCTCAGACCAGCTATCCATCCTTGTGCCCCTGTGCCTGCCACTGCAGTGGGAAGAGACACCAACAGGGACTAAAAAAACTACTTGCATCCCAGTTCAGTGATCTGGCAGAGGAACGTCTTTACCAGTTCTCAGTCTTTGTGTTCAATTTCTTTTTTTCTTCAAATTCTTGACTTTGTACTTATTTTAGCCTTCATTTAAAGGTTCTTTTTTCAACTAGCTAAAAGCAGCAAAAATGACAGGGCGCAATCCATTTCTCAGTATATGGACTGCTTCCAGTGACTGCTGCCAGCCCACACAACATCTATAAATCATGGATTTTAGACCCACACCCCTACATCACTTAAAGAGATAAGTAAAATTACTTGTTGTCTTTCACTTCCCTGATGACAAAGTGACTCCCAGCAGAAGAGATTCACATGTGCTCTTTATTTCAGCAAGCCAGAAGCATCTATCTCACTCTTCAAATGTGCTCCTGAGACAAGAAAGGAGCGTGCAAGCAGCTGGTGTGGAGGACTATTACATTTGTTAAAATCATGCCCACTTTGTTTTCTCCTAGCGTAGGTATTACTGTGCATGGTGATACCTAATGCTGTCATTTTCACGGCTGTAAATTGACAACAGAATTCCAGGGGAATTTGCCATCATCAAAGAAAACAGCCTGCAAGTTTTCAGTCTGGCAGGTTTTATTGTTATATTTTGCTCTTTCTATAAAACTCACTCCTAAATGTGAGAGGTGACATATTTGTAAACATATTCTTGAAATACAATGCAAATTTTTCTTATTGTCAGTTCCATCTTTGGAACAACCTTGATAATGAGCAGAAATATAAAATGCCTACCTTTCATGAGGCAGGTGAAACAGCAAGATAAAGAACTGTTTCTATTTCTGATGCTCATTCTTGGCTCTATTCTAGCTTTTCCTTTGTAGGTTTTTAACATATATAGGCATAAACTCTTAAAAAACAAATACTATAGAATCTCAACCAAATTTTTTTTTTTCTTTCTTACTGAGCTTGGCTGTTTGAAGAGTATGTGATTTGGAGTCTGGGCCTTCAGTGCACTAAAATACTTTTGGGTAAATATAATTTTAAAACTGGAAGTGGTGGCCAGTAGAAAAGGCCTGTGTTCAGAACCAGTTTTCATCACAAATCATATTTAAGGCAAAACTTCTAATGTAAAACTAGTTTTGAGGAACAGCTAGCCAGGATCTTCAATCTTCTTGGCCATATAACATACTAAAAAGCAGAGGCTACGGAGATTAAAAAGGAAACTACCATTTCTATAGAAGAATTGTAAACCAGAAGTAGAGACAGAAAGCAATGTTGCCACCTTTTAAATCCACAAGATCACAAAATACTTGAAATTGGAAGGGGAAATTGAGTAGTCTACTTCAACTGCAGAGCCAAGCTCAGTTTCTTTGAGATGCATTAACCTCAAAGATAGACCGGGTTGCTCAGGAGTATCTTTTAATTCAAAATTTCTTGAGAGTATATAATACAAAAATGTATATTTTCTCAAAGAAAATTTCATTTTGATCCAGTTTTCACTTAGTTCTTCCTGCAAAAGGAACTCTGAGCTGCACACTTATGAAATATATCTCCACAGAAATTGCATATGTGACTAAATTCTATCTCCTTATTGCTGTAAGAAAACAAGCTAGGCTCTTGTTTACATGACTCACATTCACAAGTGTTTGTAGTGAGTTCATCACATCACTGAAGTGGGACAAAGGGACACATTGCATTCTAGTGGCTCTGTGTGGTAAAATGATTTTGAGTGTGAGAACACTACTCATAAAACCTGATCATTTAAATAGGGATTTGCAGTGAGCTGCTTCAGAAGACAATGAAAAGGCAAAGCTGCGTAAAATTATTCCATCTATCAGAAAAATAATTTCTGAGCCATTCCACTAACAGTGTTTCATTTCTTATGCTAAAAAAGCCCCTGTACAAATCAGGACAGGAGCAGGCCTAAAAAGCATAGAGGCAAAGTTTGCAGTCCTACAAATGTATAAGCACCTTACCACAGTATGCATCAGCCTCTTAAAATCAAGGGAGCTGCTTGTATATGCAGAAGGTATACAGGTACTTAATTTCTCCAGGTTAAAAATCAAGTGTTAACTCTTTCTTTCCTGCTTCTGACATACTGCCATTACTGACAAATCTCAGTTTTTAGGAGCTGTATAGAAGGAAGCATCTGAAGTACCTTTTAAGAGAAATCAAAATTTCATACTTCATATGTCTCCGTTCTCTAAATACCTCCTTAAAACCAGCTTCTGCAGTGTTGCCATCAGCTGTCTTCCTTTTTCCAACAGCACGTAAGATGACTGGCTCCTTGCAGTTAACATGTCCATTAAAACTGTACAAATGCAGACAAACTGCTGCCTTCACCTTCTTCACATCTGTCTGAACACTTGCGGCTTGTCTTCCTTTACCTACCCTGAATGGTTTATTCTCTGAAGCTGATTGTCTTTTTTGATAAACTCTATAGCAACTAGCACAAAGACCTTAATCTTTATCCCCTACTATTTCTCTTGAGCCAGAATCAGAGGCAGAAGGAACTTCTGAATCTTTCACACATGGGATGGATGTTGAAGCAAGGCTGCTTCCCATAGGTGGGGAGGAGGGAGGGCAAAGAAATTGTATTGCTGTAGGGTTTTCTATCATTAAGGACACAGTGCTGGGCATACACATCTTGAGAGGATGCAAATTCTGTAGTGTTAAGTATGGATGTTGAATGATGATCTAATCAAAAAGCTGGAAAATCTAAAACTCAAATTAGTACAGAAGTTTATCTGAAATGATTAAAGACTCACTAAATTATCCTGGATGTAGATATTACAGGACAAAATCCTATAACTCATATATTCTCATTTTGACTATTAAAGTTGAGTAACTTTGATTCACAGTTTTGATATTTATTATTAATTTCTTAAAAGAACTGTCCTAAGCATTTTACAGTCTTTGAAAACAGAGTATAACATGCACTAGAAAGATCTTAATTGATCTTTACAAGGTATAAAAAAGAGGGATGAAAATGGAGCATAAAGAGGATATGTATCTTTTTTTTTTCCTGAGATAAGAATGAGGGCTTACTGAGAGACCCAAAGGAAAGGGAAATAGGTGTGAGGCTGAGGTGGTCTCAGTGTGCAGCAGTATCACACTGTCTACAGATCCCAGGATAAAACACAAGTTCAGCATGTCAGTCCTCAGCTCTTCTCGATAGTTTGCTCAGCTTTGGTGCTGCACTGAAATTCCCAAGGCACAGTAAAAGCACTTCCAGCTTGCAGTTTTCTGTCATTTGAGAAGATAGCTCACAAGCTCTGTGTGACTCAAGGAACTGAAATTTAAACATAATGAAGGTAAAAAATGAACATGCATTTGGCCCAGGATAGTTTCTCCATCATGCTTTATGATTATATTATTTGTTTTGCTTCTAGAAAGCATTTGACATGCTTAAGAAGAAAAAAAAAAAAAGAAAAAGTCATGGTTAATATGTTAGAACTAGCAGATTTCAATTGGTTTAGTTTATTAGTGCTTACATATGTTTAACAAAAATTCAACTATTCCCCTCCCAAAGGTCTGGATTCTCCAACACAGACCAGAAAATATATTTTAAAAATCTTGTTTTCAAGCTGTATGTCGATCTCATAGACCCTATCTATACTAAACCCAGAGTAGAAATGATTGGGAATTTGGCACTATCATTAGCAATGCTTTCAAGAAAGATTATTGAACAACAGTATGAGAAAATAATCATAATAAAATACCATAAGAGCGGAAATTGAAGCCACCACAGGTGTTGGAAAACCCAGCTGGGTTTGATACAAGGGGGTTACAGCTCCTATAGGCTGTGTGGGCTGCATCCAACCTCATCACACTGCTGGTGTCACTACTCAGCACACATGGGTCAGGGTTGTAGCTCTGCTATGGGAGCCCATTTCACTGACAGAGTGGACAGGAAAGGTAAAAGCAATAGAAATATTTAATTATTTCTGTCAAGGTAGACACTTTCATGCAGAGGTTACGCACTTTTCTTGGTATAGCAGCTGTGTTATCCCCAGTCTTATTAAAAAACACAGATTTACAACTGCATAGCTCAGTGGTGAGAGAGCTAAAAATATTGACAACTAGTGGCAAAACTCTAAAAGATTAAGCTTCTAGAACTTTGGACATTAAGCTGCCTGATCTCCAAAATTGCAAATTAACCATCTACTTAGTTGGCTATGTTCTGGGGTTGGCTATGTTCTGGGGTGCTCTGCAAATTCCAAGATGCCCAAAAGCCATGTTGAGCACCCATCAGGTTTCACTTAGTGAAGTGTGTGACTGAGTCACTTAGTGAACCTGAGTGACTGAGCAAACCCCACTGGAGTGGATGGTAAGACACACTGCAGTGTTTCGAATCGAATTTATTGCCTACAGAAGCAGCTGCCATTTGAAGCACACGTCAAAAACAGATCACCAGATATCTGGTTAGCTGTATAAGCGTTCAGAAAGTGTTTGTAAACAATAGTCATAATATTTGAACATTGACCCTTTCCCCATAGTAATTCATTTTGCATGTCTTTGTTCTTTGCACAAGGGGTTGTTAAAGAGATCCTGAAGCAAGAACTATGTCATATGGAGTGTTTTCATCAAAATTATGTCAAAATTCTTCCACATTGGTATGTCTGGAAAAGCATACTATATTTTCCTAGAAACAGATCATCTGCAAAGAAAGCAGAACTTCAAATTCTTAATTCATTGACTACTTTAGCTATTAACATGTATTAAAGTCCTGCTGATAATAATTTACATTTTTCAGTCCTGAAAGCAATGGAAAACAGGTCTCAGACATGTTTCCATCATCCTTCTCATAGGGCAAGAGAAATCCTTCTCACCCGCTCTGCTCTGGCAGTGTAATGCCATGCAGCTATTCCTTGGTATGGTTATTAAAAGTACCATATAAGTCTCTTTGTTCCCAAGCCCCTGCTACTGAGGGATCTTTTCAGTATTGTCTCCGAACTGCAGGATATTTTTCAGTTGTTTCAAAACCCAAGTTTAGAGCCCAGATGTCCCCAGTAATCAAGTGGTACAAAATGGAGTTGAATTTCAACAGTTTGGGTCTTATTTTTGGGATGTTCAGTGGAGGAAGCTCACGGCTGGTCTCCAGAAGCCAGGACAGCTTGGTTAGGAGAGCTCTCAGAGGAACCAGCTTGTCAATAAGAACAACCTCATCCCTCCTGGAATTATATTTGCTGGGCTGAGACATCCCTGATTGCAGGAGGCCTGCAGGACAGGATTGCTCATGCCTTCTCAGACCAGATAAGATCAGAGATTCACCTAAAATAGTTCAACCATTTATGGACATTCAGTCCAGGGGCCAGTCTACAGCTCATCTGAACTGAAGCTGCCCTGAAATGTGCAGCAGATTAAGAATTCTAATTGAATAAACCCCTGCACTTATGCCTTAAGACATATTTTGGAAAGCCATGGACAGCAGTGGTCTCCCTTAAACACAGGCATATCTGACTTTCACATGGTTTATGACAAAGCTAAATGTAATGCTGCATACCCTCAAGAAGTAAAATGGACTATATAGCTCCATGGTAAATCCTAATTCAGTGCTTCAGAAGAACCAGGTAACTTTAAGATGGCTATGGGTGACATAACTCTAATTTAAAAGATAGTTCTTGGTAGACAGCTATATTTTTTTCTTCTTCTTCTTTTAAAAGCGCTCTACCCAAGCCACACCAATTATAATTGAAAAAACTCTTTCCAAATAGCATTCCTAAAGTACTCTCAAGCTCAGCTGGAAGGTCACATTTTTTAGTAGCTAATTACTGAACAAGGAGGAAAAGAAAAAAAACTATAAAATGCCTCAACGACAATTGAAAAATATTTATTTTATACTGTTACAAAGAACTGACAAAATAATTATTTTCATAAACTTGTACACTCATGGTTGGAGAAAGCAGATGTGAGATTAAAAACTCCCATAGTAATCTCTCAGGAAACATGTTGTGCTCCTTTCTCCAGGAGTGACTAATTTTCATAGAAAAATGTATTGTTGAAAAATTTGTTCCAAAAGACGCTCAAAACTAGCATTAGAATGTGTGTCACAAAGTACATCAGTATTCGAGCATTTTTCAAGTAACGTGGCATATTTCAGCTACAAAAAACATCACCAAGTCTGCCCCTTCTCAGAAACAAGTCTGTGTGATGCTGTAGCAGACTCAAAAGCATCCAATACGTATCCCAAGGGCACCTCACGCAGGACTGTGAAGCGCACAGAGGAGATGGGTTGAACCTGAACGGGATAAATGTTATTTCTGCTGCACTACAGTGCAGTGAAAGCGAGCGGCACCGGCAAGGCCATAAACTGTTCACAGGGCTCCGATCAGTCACTGCGTAATGATGCGCAAGACAGGTCAGGTTACATTAGAGCATCCATTCCGAGAGCCTCAAAAAAGAAGAAGAAAATCGCGTTCTAAAGGCAAGATCAATTGCATTGGTTAAAAAATTGTAACAAAATTGCAGCCAAAGATCAGTTGCCCGGGGCACCGCGGGCACCGCTGCGGGGCAGGCTCCGCCACCAGCGCGCTGCGGGAGCGCCGAGCGCTCCGCGGGCGGGCGCGTCCTCAAACCTCCGCCGATCGGCAAAACGCTATGCACCAAAACCTGCCATTTCTATCGAATTTGCCATTCCCCTTCCACTTTACAACTAACATAACATCGAGGGGAATTTTCACGCCGAAGCGCCCTCAGCAGTTATTCACTGTCTCCTGACGGGAAGCCGGCGCTCCAGCGGCGGTGGGCGCGCCCGGCGGTGGCAGCCCCTTCCCCACGGCAGCCCGGGTGTCTCGGTCCCGCTGTGCCCCGCCAGCCGCGGGGCCGCACCGCCCTCAGCGTTCCCGCCGCACCTGTTGCGGCACCGCGCCCTCAGCGCCCCGCCGCACCCTCAGCGCCCCGCGGCACCCTCAGCGCCCCGCGGCACCCTCAGCAGCCCGCGGCACCCTCAGCGCCCCGCGGCACCCTCAGCGCCCCGCTGCGCCCTCAGCGCCCCGCGGCACCCTCAGCAGCCCACCGCACCCTCAGCAGCCCGCGGCACCCTCAGCAGCCCGCGGCACCCTCAGCGCCCCGCCGCACCCTCAGCGCCCCGCCACACCCTCAGCGCCCCGCCGCACCCTCAGCAGCCCACCGCGCCCTCAGCGCCCCGCCGCACCCTCAGCAGCCCGCGGCGGGGCGCGGCCCGGCCGGGCAGAGGGGCGCCCCCGGGCCGTGGCTCTCCGCTCCGCGCATGCGTCCCGCTCTCGGGAATTGTTTCTCCTCGCCGCTCCGTGAGGGGAAAAGTTCCAGTGCGCGGATCGTCCCCCGTGAGGCGGCGGCCGGGATGGGGGCGGCTGCGAGGCGGGCCGGCCCGCGGGCGCTGCTGCTGCCGCTGGCGCTGGCCGTGGTGTGCGCGGCGCGCAGGTGAGCGCCGCTGAGGTGCGGACGGAGGGAGGGAGGCGTGCGCGGGGCCGCCGTCCTAACCCGCTTGTGCTTCTTCCCGCAGCGCCGACGGGCCCAGCAACATGTCCTACGTGAAGGAGACTGTGGACAGGCTGCTCCAAGGCTACGACATCCGCCTCCGCCCCGACTTCGGAGGTGAGGCGCCCGCGCCCCCCCCCCCCCCCCCCCCCCCCCCCCCCCCCCCGGTCCGCTAACGCCGCCTCCCGCTCTCCCCGCAGGTCCGCCCGTGGATGTGGGCATGCGGATAGAGATCGCCAGCATCGACGTGGTCTCGGAAGTCAACATGGTGAGTGATCCTCGGGCCGGGGCGCTGGAGCCCCCTCACCGCCCCGTCCGTGCGGGGCTGCCGGAGCCCCGGGGCCCGCCTTGCCACCGGCCGGCAGCCCGGCTAAGCGGGGATGCCACAGCGATCGCCACACCGTCGCAGTTGCTAGGAAAAGTTATTTGCGTTTTCGCGGTGATGTTGGCATGCCTGCGGTGGCACTTCAGAAGAGCTCCCTGCCTTGGTCAGAACACCTACTGCAGGTTTGAGGCTCTGGGTCCCTCTTGCCCTGGTTTGCCCTTAGCGTAGTCAGCAGCTGCCGTCGGAAATGCTGGAGTTTGTTGAACCGTGACGGCAGACGGCCAGATGTGCGTATTTTCATGTTAAGTTTTTTAAAGAGTTAGACAGTCCTCTTTGCACGCTGGCAACCTTGAGAAAAAGGTTCAAAGAGAAAATAAGAAGGACTTCTAGGAAAAGCTCTCTTGTAGAAGGGGAAAAATAACGACACTGCAAAATAAGTACATAAGGATGTTTCCAGCTATCAAAATCAGAAGTCTTATAGCTACAGGTGTGAAACATACTGCATTTGATTTCAGTTCTCCTGCAGGAAGAAATGCTAATAGACAAGAAGGCTTAAAGAGCAAAAATGTGACTTCAATGCCTTCCTCATTTGACAGCCTTTTCCCAGAAGAAAATAATAAATGAAAAAGTTGCAAGTTTGAATGTAATACAAAATCATGTTGAATTAATCAGCATCATGGGCATTTTGCTCTCACTCTCTTTTCTTATGTTTGATGTCACATGAAATTTTCTTTTGTTATACATATCAATCACAGCTTCTGTTTTTGTGTAACTGTTTTATCTGCTTATGAATATGTGTGATAGAATGGGGAGGAATTTGTCAGGTTGCATGTAGCGTACCAAGGTCTGCAGACTGCTAATGCCACACAAAGACAACATTTTGCAAGTTTCAGCTCCTGGTCTTCCTGTTGCTGTATTGTATTTTCAGGGAGGAACGTGGTACAGACCACACAGATAAGGCAGAGGAAAGAGAACATAGACCTTGTCAAAGAACAAATCTGCTCCAACTTTAATCTATTTCTATGACACTGAAGTGGGATTGCTGCTTTTACACCTGGAAAAAACCAAACAGAGCAAAACACCTGTTCTGAAAAGTCCAGAATTTATCTTGTAAAGTCTCAACACCTGAAATACTGTTAATATGTAGCAGAGTCGATGCCACAGGTTCCAGTGGCAATCTCACAGGGCATTAATTGTGTTGCGCCAACTCACAGCATTTCTTAGTTGCATCCTCTACCTGTCAAAGCTTTCTTCTCTGTCTGAACAATTGCTCTACCTCTGTGCAAAATGCTAAATGGTTCTTTGAATAATCTCTTTGTGTAGGGGGCAGCTTGACTAAAACTGATCAAAAAGTAAGAAAATGTTTTCATTTCATGAAATACCATATCTCAAGGTGGAAGGAAGCAACTGGTCCCAGCTGTAGCTGTAGCCGTTCCTGAAGGCAAAATATGGAGTCTCCATTCTGAATCAGTTTGAAAGGGCTTTCTGATACCAAAAGTGTTACCTGTGCATACCCATATCTAGTGTTCTGTCTTGCAAGAGACAAGACATTGTGCTAGAGATTGTCTGCCTAGTTTTGGACAATGATCAGTAATTTCATTCATCATTGGATGAAACAAGACAGTTGATATTTTGGCATAAGAAAAGGGTTTTTTTACCTAGTAAAGAATGCTTTGTTCTCGTACTTTTTTTATTTCTGAGAAATCACAGCCTTGAGATGGTTAATGTTGCAGTCACATGTAAGTCATTCATCTTCTTTTCCTTCAAACTGTGTCTTATAGAGGTTGGGGTTTTTTAATTTATTTAGTAAGAGCTACAGTTCTGTGGCTTTAGGGCCAGAAATGTTTTTCAGAAAATCTTAGTTTATAGTGTTCTCCAGCTATAGGGCAATTTTGTTGCTGAGGGAAACCAGTAATAGGAGCCGGGAGAGCAATACCCTCATCATGTGAGGTCTTCCTGCAAGAGAGTCTGGTTGAAGTTCAGTCAGTCTCACCCTAGCAGTATTGGAGGGAGTTGTCTTGTCCCTTGGCTTTTCTCAGGAGCATAAAAGTTGAGATACAGGCAACAGAATTATTTTGAGTTCTGCGAGCACCAATAGTAGTAACTGTCTCTTCAAGCAGCTTGGCTGGTTGAAGTGGCTTGTTCTAATCTACTAGACTATTGTGAAATACTTTGCTCAGTTAATGAACCAAGACTTGCACAGACTTGAAGCCAACCGTTCTGATTTTTCTCCCTTACTAGTCAGTCCTCATCTCCTCAGCTCATTAAATAGAATTGTTTTATACCTCTTTGATAGTCCAATAGTACTGTGGTGAGCTGTCATACCAATTTTTACAGAATGATTAATTGAAATTTTCATTCTTAAAACTCTGATGTTTGATATCAGATATGTTGTCTTATGTTGATTTTTGCAGGTAATAATCTGAAGAGCTTGTCATACAACAAACAAGCAGGAGAAGTAGAATGTAAAAATCCTTGTGACCATTGCTTGGTTATAACCATTATAACCATGCTTTCTCCCTTGTTTTTCTGTCTGATTTTCACAGCCTTGCTACAGTAAGGGCAAGCATTACCTTCCAAAAGCACAAGGTGACCTTTCTCCCTATCTCAGTTACTATGACTGTTCAGCTAATTTTTGTTCATGACAGAGCTCCTTAAGTATAATAGGCACTTACATGAATATTGAGTTCATTAAGAACCAGCTATGACTAGATCTATTAAGCTTCTGTGATGTCTGGTTTACTCTGATGCCTTTATGTGCTTAGCAGAAGGTGCTGCTTGTACAACAAGAATAAACATGGGTAGAATGATTGGCACTAATTAGTGTCATGCTTCAGGGCAAGCAAACTAATAATGTGTCGCTCTATCTGCAAGAAACAGTTGAGAGAAGTAACTGGACCCTAAAAGAATTCACATGCAGTACATGTTGTAATTTTCTCTAAAATATGTTCCTTACTGAAGAAAAGGTAGTCAAGCCTTTATAATAGGTGAAAGATGTCATGTACATGTCCTAAAGTTTAAAAAAAATGCATATGATAAAGCACCTTTTATAGAGCAGTTAAGAAAGTCACCAAAGAGGAAAGAAAAAAAAATAAGAAAGCCCTTTATTTTATATTGGGAATGCTGTTCCTCACCTACCATACTGATTTTACACTGATAATGATGTAGTTTCTGTGATCACAGACTGAAGGTTTCATGTCCCAGCAAAAAGAGGTAAAAGAAAGCATGAAAAGAATGTATAATCCTTTAGCTTCTCTAAAATTGTATTCTAAGCTCTTACATTTATCTGATTTCCCAAATAAGCCACAAATCTTTCAGAGATTTGTTTATTTAACATCCCAACCTGTTGGGTAAAATCTGTTTTGCCCCAGAAAGAATTTTTTGTATCGTTTTTGTAAAGATGTATGCCAACTGCATATATGCATAAAGATGTATGAGTATATATATATATATATAAATAAACAGAATTTTTCCAGTTTGTCATAGAAGCCTCCAGGGCCAAGAAGAGCCAAGGCCTTCTCTTCACTTTAGGGCTGATGTTAGCCCAGGTGGCTGTAGCATCCCTACAGTGTAGATGTTTAGCCAAGAGAAGCTGAATCTGTGGGCTTAAACACTTGAGCTGGGTAATACTTAGAACCAAGGCACTGAAAGTTTGACCATTAATCCTGGCAGGCCTCTCCTTATGCATTAGACCCCAGCTCCAGGAATGGTAGAAGGACTTTTGTGTATGGATGCAGGTTATCTTAAGACACTTTTTGCAGATTGAGAAAGACTTAAGCTGTGTTTACTGGTGTAGCCAGAATTTCACACATCTTATTCCTCCTTCCTATCTTAATTAAGTATCTGAGAATTTAGGATGGTGGCTGTTGTGAATCTCTACATAGAAAATAAATCCTAGGGAACCAAATTGGCATTATGAACCCCATCTCTTACCTCTTTGCAGAGCAGTCAAGTCTCATTTTTTGTAATTGTAAGTCTGGTTCATATAGAACTGAAATGTCAAAAATTCCTTTAGCCCCAGCCAGTGTGGCAACACAAATGATAATAAATAGTCCTTGGTCTAAATATATTTATCTGAAGATGTTCATACAGATTAAACTAATTTTTTTCTAAAATGTCATAAAGCTTAATAAATATTAATGAAAATTTACTTAGCTGTTGTATGGAAGAAGAAAGTAGAACTACTTCCTTGTTTTTTATGTAGCAACTGTCATAAAGAGCATGAAGGACATGCAAAGGCACTTTAATATTAATAAAAATGTTCAGTAACTGATTTTATTTTTTTTCCAGCAAATATAGGAAAACTAATCAAGTAATAATACATAAAGGCCAGATCATTTCATCACTGTCTATTCCAAACAGGAGTAATTATATTAGAGAGTGAAATGTGGAATGAATGTAGAAATGGGCAGCTCGAGGTTAAACAACTGGGTCACTGTTAGTGGATGTTTTATTGGGTCATTTTTCATTTGACAAGAAAAAGCGTTTCTTCAGCCAAATTGATAAATAGGCAAAACTTGTAAAGCAATAATGTGAATGTTGTTTCATATGATCCAGAAAGCTGATGCATCTTAATTTTTCAAATGTTGAACAAACTTGAGACCAGTTACAGGATTGAGGTAAGCTGTAGTCCACATTTTCTTTTTAGGCTGACAGGCACAATGCTTTCCTGATTTCAAGGCTTACACAAACTAGCTGTGAATGGCCTTTAGAAAATATGTATTTCTTTGGTCTAATGTTAAATGTTAATGTCACAGTTCCCCACAAGTGCAACTCTTCTGACTCCCACAATCTGCAGTTAATCAATTGTGTCACAATGGTGCCTATGAAATTAAAGGGGTGACACCTTCCACTTTAGTAGTGGAAGCTTTAGCACCCAGTTTGATGTGTGTAAGATTTCACTAAATAAGGGGTATGCCTGCAAAGAGGTAGGCTTTTTATTTGTGTGGAAGGGAAAATGAAAGGATTTCCCCAGCACTGCCTGTTTAGTGTACCTGCATCAAACAACACAGCTGTGCTGTGACCGCTGTAAACATCCAACCAGTGATCTCTTAATGTGCACAAGTCCCACAGTTCAGCGGTACTAACCTTCTGAAAAATTCAGGGTCCCAAATGGTTGTTTAATAATGGAACAGTCAATGATTAACACAGATTAGCATTAATCCATTAATGCTAATTATGGATTAACCCAGTCCTCAAAATTAACTTTTTTCTAAAAAAAGAAAAATAAATCCATAAAATGAAATTTCATGTTTCTTTTCTAGTGTGCAGGACAGCGCAAGTGCATAATTACAAGCTTCACATTTTCCACAATTGCACAGTTGTACTTCCCCTTTTCCCTGATTTTGAATTTTACATCTGACTTTTGAAGGAGAATATCAGAACCTTCCAAACTGCCAGTATTTTTCTTCATAAGGAAATTCAAGGCATACATTTCAAATGTTTGCAAAATTTAGTCCTTTTTTTTTTTTTTTTTTTTTCTTTAATCAGCTTTACTTTGTACTCTATTGCCTGAAAAGTTCCATAACTCCTCTAGGCCATAATAATAAATTATCTTCCAACTGCAGCTCAGTACAGACCTGGAGCTGAAGCTGTGCAACCAAGAGAGGAAACACTTGCACCACCAGTTCACCCTGAGGTGGGAAAAGAGGGAAGAACCTCAGCAGAGGAATAGTAACAATCTCAAAAGCCATTACCAGAAAGACCTGTTCCTGTTCACAGGATGCCAAGTATTCTGTGACAACAGCTGAAACTGTTAAATCAAACCCAGCCTTCATTCAGAGGTATCCCCAACTGATGTCTTTTGTTGATCTCTGTATTCCAAACAGCAGTTGCTTAGGAGAATTCTCTGTGGTTTTTCATCTCCCATCCATCTTAAGTGTGCTGTACTTTAAAGCATCAGTAAAGCAAAAAAAAACTATAAGGTCTTCTGGCAGGTGTTGAAAAGATGGCTACTGGAAAGACTTTGCACTTTAATGCTCTTTGAGACTCTCTATTTTCTTTTAGAAAGAGGACCCAAGATCTCAAGGTATGCACTTTCATGCTTGTAGAATTCTCTCACATAAAAAATGCCTGTTACCCTGGCAGTGCTCCAGAAAACATATCAAAATGAAATTATTTCCACCCCAAAGGCTAAATTACTGCTAATATGTTCACAAGGAAATCGGTCGTAGGAGTCACTGAATAATCTAGCAGAGTAACACCAGATAATGCAGTTGATTCTTTAAGCAATCACTCTCTGTTAAGGTTTACATGGGATGGAGAATACAGATCAGATTTCTTGCCTATCAACTTTTACAATAACCTTTCAAGATTAAATGGTTGCTTTTGGCCAAAGCAGTGTCACACTGAGGTTGTTCATCCTCTGCTGGGGCAAATCATTAATGGTTTATGTTATTAACCAAGGAAAGGTAATAAAAAAGATTCAAAGGCAGTTTCTAGAAAGCTGTGTTATCACTCAGACATCCACCTTACAAGGAGATTGACTTGTGTGGTTTTAAATGCTCACGTTATGATACATAGTTTCAAAGCAAAGATTAATGATTTCAGACTGCCAGACTTAATTAAAGGTTGGAATAAATGTTCTCCATTAAAACTCATCAATCCATTTGACTGAAATGGAAGAATTTTAGTCATGTCTTTTTTAATTGGCTATAGAAAGAACTGAAGAGTTAGCAAAGCTAAAACTTGAAACAGATAAACGATGTCTAAATATTATGCAAGATCTTAATCATATTAAAAGAGGAGTGCAGTTAATTTCCCAGCATATTTTTAAACTGAAGAGCCTCATAAGTGTAACTGAAGTAATATGAGTAGAAGTCAGTGGCAGGTAGATATGTTTGTTCTTGCGTAACTCAGAAACTTCTGTCAGTACTAATTATTGCAGTGCACCGAGGACTCCTGTCCCATCCAACTGGACTAGATGCTGATAGTCCCACGTTTTTAATGAATATGTTCACAGATAAAATTTCTTACACCACTAAAATGAAGGAGCTCAACAATTTACTCAGCAGCTTGCAGGCGCAGTTCAGGTCTCCAGTTTACATACCCTTTAAACCTTTATTTCTTTATAGTTTTGTGTGCTGTTGCTCTTCAACTATATGAGAGAATAACCGAGAATGATACCGTCCCTCCTGTGTTCTTCTGTTATGATTTATCCTTTCTTTAACCAGTGTTTTGTGTGTAAACTGTTAACTGATCAAAATAATACACTGGTCAAGGAGAGAAATGGATGAGGTTCAGAGGCTTCACTCACATTAGCGCATTTTGCAGGCACTGCAGCTTTGTCACTGGTTTCCTATGAAAGGAACAAAACTTGGGATTGACAGCCACCTGCAAATTCTGAAGTTAAATATTAATCTGCAGATGATTCTGACATATTTCTCAGGCGAGCTTATTATTTGGGTTTATTGTGAAACCTCATGGTTTCAATGACTTTTGTACGGTTTCTATCTGGAAGTCCAGGCAACAGTGGTGCTCCAGATCATAGAGAACAAGTGGAAGAGGTGCTGCTGAGGACAACCTGTTGTTCCCGGGAATAGTGTCAGGGCCTGACTCGGCAGGGAAGGACTGCTGGCTCAGCAGGACCCTGCTGATCCCACTGCTGCTCTGCAGGGCCCATCAGGTCAAGCTGCTGTCATGACAGATGGCTAATTCTTTTCAACTGATTTGAAAAAGCAATACGGTGGTTCAGATTATTTTTGATAGTACTATATAGAATCTTTTACAATGCAGGCAACATTTTTTATTAATTACATAGTTTTTTTTCCCAAGGATGTTTGTGGGGCTAGAAGTAACTTGAAATAAAGCAATTGTCATTCTGGTTCTTTCTCATCCAAGTGATTACAGTAATGAAGAATTCAGCACAGTGTTATGGAAAGGAATTAAAAAATATGGAGCTCTGTTCTTAAAACATTATGAATCTATTAAACTCATTAGTATGCATAATTTTGCAATTTTTAGTCCAAAAAAATAGAAAGTCAGTATTTCATGTAACATCCAGTAAACAGAAGTGATCAGTAGAACATGTTACAATATTAAAGAACTCTGGATCAAAATGCTGAACAAACTTTATGCAACAGCAAGCCAAATGCAATTTTGAACCAATATGCTTTGGTTGAAATACTTCATTAGCTAAGATTTATATAAGATTTATATCCATGTGCTCTTGAGTCATCTTTTATAGAGATGCTATAGAAAAAAAAAAATATACGTTGGTAGATATTATTCCCATTTCCATCTGGGAAAATATTATTCCCATTTATTAGCTGCTCTTCCACTTCTGAATATCAGCTCCAAAGAGCTTCTCTGGAGTATGTGGAGCATTGAAGTACTCAGCTCACTTTGTTCTGTGGTTAGGTTCCTCTGAAAATCAGTGAAGTTGCACCAGTAATGAATCAAACCAACCTTATTCAAGGTGATTATACTTTCCTGCAGTAACTGCATTTTCTTGGGAAAATTTTGGCAGTAACATGTGTAAACTCAAGACAAAATAAACTGTTCTGGACACATACAGACATCAAGAAAAAACTTCTAAAAATGCTTAATTGTTATGATGGTGCCTTTGAGAAGCAAAATGTAAAAAAGAATGAAAATGAGCAAGTGAGAAAAAGCAAGAAGTCTGTTACTCTCATGGGAATATATTCTCTGTCATTGCAGTCTTGGCTTGCAGACAGCTTGGTTGTCCTTGAAGCTTTTTTACAATTTTCCTGCTGCTATATTCATGCATCCTAGGCTAGTGTTTAAATTAAGGGTTGGAGCAATCCCCAGTATCAACATAGGTTGGGGGATGAACAGACCCAGAGCAGCCCTGCTGAAAGGATCTTGGAGGTGCTGTGAGAGGCTGGGCATGACCCAGCCACGTGCACTCAGCCCAGAGAGCCAAACATGTCCTGGGCTGCATCCAGAGCAGCATGGGCAGCAGGGGAGGGAGGGGATTCTGCCCCTCTGCTCTGCTGTGCTCTGCTGAGACCCCACCTGGAACACTGCATCCAGAGATGGGGTTCCAGCACAGGAAGGACAGGGACCTGGTTAGATCAAGTCCAGAGGTAGCCACCAAGATGGTTAAGAGGGATGGAACAGCTCTTGTATGAAGAATTGGGATTGTTTTAGCAGGAGGAGACACTGGGGGTATCCTAACTGCAGCCTTCCAGTCCCTAAAGCAGCCTACAAGAAAGATGGAGGGGTACTTTTTACTAGAGCATGTAGTGACAGGACAAGAGCAAATGGCTTTAAACAAAAAGAGAGTAGGTTTAGATTAGATATTACGAAGAGATTCTTTACTGTGAGGGTGGTGAGGCACTGGAACAGCTTTCCCAGAGAAGATGTGGATGCCCCATCCCTGGAACTGTCCAAGGCTGGGTTGGATGTAGCTCTGAGCAGCCTGGTCTAGTGAAGGCTGTCCCTGTCCATTACAGGGGAGTTGGAGCTAGATGATCTTGTTCCTTCAAGACATAGCCGTTCTATGACTGTATAATTTAAACGTTGGTATAAGAAGCTATCAATCTTTCCAAGAGTAATCTGAGACTTCAGTCTCCTTAGTCTCTGCTGAACCAGCTCCAGTGGAAATAAAATGAACATGAACAACTACCTATGCATCTTCTTTTTTATTATTCACACCCACAACCACATTATCAGAACAGCATGCAAGTTTTAAAAGTCACAAGTGGGAATCTCTTCTGTTCTTCTTAGGTAGCAATCAATTACCTTTGATTTTATTTGTATATTGACTTTGAAATAAATAAATCAAAATAGATCCATAACAGGAGTTTTAAATTTCGTACTGAAACTGGGGAAGTGTGTGGGTGTTAATGCTTCTTCTTCCTGTTAATCACAACAGTAATTGTAGCAGCAGAACAAAGCTGTGAGTGGAGGTCCTCATGCCAAAGGAAAAGAGAGTGATTCAGGTGGCTCAAGTCCTGCTCAGAAAGTGTTTTGGAGGCCAGTGTCTTAAATTTCACTTTCGTGTTCAGCAAGAGATCAGTGCCTATAGAGGGTTATATGTTGTTTGCTTTATGGAAGGAAAGAGTCTCAGGGGAGAGATATTAAGTGGAACCAAAGTGTAAATTTCTGTCCTTATATGGATCCTTATGTCCTTATTTTGGATTGGTTTGTTTGTTTCAATTTCTCTGTCTCTCAGTTGCTTCTCTGTTAAGATTTCTACCTTACAGGGTTGGTATGGGAATTAAATGCTTTGTATGAGCATTCATTTGGACAGTGAGCAAGTTTCTGCACTCAGGTGGAAAGAAAAGGCATACAGCCTGCAGCTAAAAAAAGGATATATCCCCTGTGACCAGTTATTTCAACACAGCATCATGGCTTATGACCCAGCTGGTCTGTTCCTACATCTCTAAAACAATACTCCTGCAGTCCTGACAGGAATTTATTTCTTACTTACCTAGTGAGAAATCCCAAGAAAGCACAAGATGTTGCATAGTAATTACATTTTCCTCAGTGGTATTGATGAATGACATATTGTGATATATCAAGAGGCAACTGAGAATTTAACTTCAGTCATCACAGTACTTTGCCCAGTACGGTAGGTTTCCAGATGAACACAGTGAATGTAAGAATAAAGAGGAAGTTTCTGAATAGCACACAGCATCATGCATACTTTGTCAGCATTAGCTTTCAAAGCACATAAGATTCTGCGCTGGCTGGGGAAATCTTCATGTATTCATTATTTATTTAGCTTACATACTCACTCTAATGTTTAAGAATATAGTTTGCAGATGGGTTCACAGGAGAAGACAGTAATGATAGTCATTTGTCAGAAGACTCAAACATCAAAATATGAAGCTTTCTCTTTCTTTCTGTTTAGTGTTTGATGCCACTAAATGCCTGTTTCTTGTGATTAACAGAATAGGTAAGCAACTTGCGTGATTATTCTGTTAGAAAGGCTATTTAACCTTACTTAATTTCACAACATTATTTTCCCAGTTCTTAGAACATGATAACAGCATGCAAAAGCAGAAGGGTTTGCTACTCGTTAAAGAGGTGGTAGATTTTCACATTTATCCCTCAGGCATCATATTGTCTTTTGCAAGATATTGCAAGGCAGGCATGTGGGGAGTAACAAATAATAAAGACTGGCACAAATTCTGCTTTTTTTCTTTCACACTTATGAGGGCAGTTAGCATGAGCAGAAATTCCCCTCTGTGGAAAAGACATTTTTCTTTAGGTATTTGTGAAAGAGTTTTAGTGTACCTGAACAATTTGCCTTCATGCAAAGTGTGTGGCTGATAAATGAAAATACTCTTCCCAGGCCTGCCACTGTAATTTCTAGAGTGGACACCTACTTCACTGGGTGCTCTGTCAGTGCCACATCCAGTGTGCTCTTAGACAAAAAATGTGTCTGTAGCAACTCTGCATTGCAGTTTCAGCCCTTTGGTCTCTTGGTAAATCATGTCTTATGCTGGGATTAGCACTTTTAAAGTTAGCCATCCCTGAGGGGTAAAAGAATGTGCATACCTAGTTTTAGTTCCTGGGTAGATGGGGAGATCAAGTGTTTAAAATCTGAAACACTGCTACTGATGTGCTGGAATGAGAATTGAGTGCAGTAGTGCCAAATATCTTCAGTTGTTAGTAGTCTACTCACCAGAGAGGTAATGTGTGCTCCTTAAACTGACAAAGAGGGAAGTTTTTCTGCCTCCTCTAAATAATTTGTTTGAAGTGTCCTTACCTTACCTCTCTCTCTCTACGAATCCTATCATACAAATTCTATGCTGATATTTCTTCAGGGTTAGGAGGTTACAGTTAGGCAGTATGAAGACCTTGACAAATATTTTTTTTCCCCTGCTTTATAATATGTTACTCCTTAAATTCAAAACAAGGAACACTTTTTCACTCAGCAATTCTTAGTCTTATGATTCAAGCATTACCACATTACCAGACCAGATGCACAACTAATGTAAAGACATCTGAAAACTGTATGGATATTAGTGTGGTTTGGTGCATAAAATTGCTTCTTGGACTCATTCTTTTGGCCATGTCTTTATGAGAAAGACCAGTCAAAGGCAGCACAAGGTAATATGGCTGGCATTGAGCCAACTGGAAATTTTCATACAGTTGACAAGAAGTCCCAATAACTGAGTGAACTGGTGTTACAGTTGCTTAAAGATACTGAATGAATAATAATATAATAGCATTATAATAATATATAATAATAACAGGACCTAAGAATAACAAGGTATCTAGATCCATGTCAAAACCTGATACATTTGTCAAGAGTTAAGTGTGAAATGAGAGAAGTTGTCTAACCTAGTCCATCCACCAAGTGAGGAGAATCCTGCCCTTCATTGTGTATTTACTGTTCTTTTCTTACTCCAAGGCAGTCTGAAAGACTCCAGGAGCTAAAATCTGAGCATGATTGAGCAGTTCTTCCCTATCTCAGTCATGGTGTTCCCCATTACTCCAAGATGTTCTCATCTATTCATTTTATGACTTTTGTATCACATATAAATATCTGCTCTTTTCACAAAAGGAAAGGTGTCATTTTGTCTCCTTTTTTTTTTTTTTTTTTTTTTTTTTTTTTACATTCCATAGTGCTTTTTCTCCTAAAGTTTTTTTCTCTGATATGGTATCATTCAAATCAATTGCCATTTTACTTAGTTTCAAGTTAATAAACAGCACATCATCTGCCATTGCAAATACCAGCCTATGTAAGAATCTGCCCTAGGCAATCTGGAAGGCCATGCTTGTCTATGTTCCTGCTTCCTAGGTGTATTTTCAGGCATTGCTGAGAAAAAAACTGATGTGTAAAGCCATTACACATCATAGGAGTAGACTTTTTTGGAATCATACTTTTCACTACACATTGACATTGGATCAGAACCCTTGCTCACCAGCACTATTATAAGTTGGTGGTAACTAGTTTGAAATGAATGAGTCATATTCAGATGAAAGAAAGAGGACAAGCAGACAAAGTGTATCTTCAAAAGCCAACTTCTGCATATGTATGTATCCCAGAACAAAGTGTCTTTCAGATGTTGGATGGAAAGTAATTGCAATTCAGTGCATCATTCCCAAATCTCCTCATTTCCCTGTAATTTTGTTCCTTACAGCACAGCCCTACTGTTTTTTATACTATAAATAATATTTTATTAATTCTGTTTTCATGCCTGTTCCTACATCTAAGCAATCTTACATAAATGTACCTGCAACCTGTTTATTTTAATACATGACTTACTGCATTCGTGCAACTTTCTGGTTGTCATCCTGGAAAATTATATGTATTGAATTTGTTTGTGAAAAGAACCAGGAGTAAACAGGTTCAAGATACTTTGCTGGCATAAATTATTTCTCAACAAGTTCTTAGGTACTCTGACTGAAGTAAGTTTGGAACCAACACCTTTGAGATAAGGATGTAGATAAAAGACTTTGACCACTCAGCCTGGGCATTATGACAGACCTGAAACAATCAAATTCCTGTAGAGGGTATATTTTCCACAGTATGAATTCTAGTAGATAGGCAACTTCTCTATTTTTTTTCACATCAGTGGCAAGAATGAATTTTCATGCAAAGCTGAGTGAAAATATGTTACAATAAGATAAGTAAACACATTTTTCAGTGTCAGCAATCCAGCTCATTTTCTCAGGATTGAGTTTTCCATTGAGTATGCAGCAGTAGGCTATCACCAAATATTTTTTTTTTTTTAATATTCAATGTCTTCTGACACATGAGATATGCACAAAGGGCAGCAAATCTGAAAGCTCACAAGGTGTCTGATTCATCATCATAAAGGTGAGCAACAGAATACCTTCATGGCAGATGTGAAGGAGGATTTCTGGTATCTTCTAGGAAGATCCCAGCTGGAGTTTACTTGTGGACCTGCTGAAATTAGCCTGCACTTTGAGGATCACTCAGATGGCATTCGATGGGTTTTGGTTGGTTCCAGGGAGAACACTGACATTTTGAAATGGCACTGGAAGCAAGAAAAGCAAATATTGTATGAGCCTTTAGTCCAGACAGTGAGGCATATCTTAGACCCAGGTCAAGGACAGTGTTTAAAAGAAAACCAAAAAAGAAACCAAAACAAAGCAGTCGTCTTCTCTCCAGCATGTTTCTGAGTTTGGTGAGGGTGGACAGTACGTTCCCCTGAAGTGGATTCTAAGCATCAATCTAGAGTATGTTTTTCACCTTAGCAGGGAGTCATATACCTTGATAGCAGACATGGGAATTTCTCAGTTTCTTTGTAGTCGTGATACACCCAGACAATCTTATTGACAAATTGAGTTCAGAGACAAGTGATGAAAGTGTATCAGAGGATCAGTGAAATGCATTTCAGAAAGGATCAGTAGAAAACATGTAAATAATATGATAATAATGTACCTAGAGCATGCGAGACTGAAATATAAATACTAGATTGTGTATAGTATATACTCTGTCACAGTACAATCAAATTTTGTAAAATAACTACATTTTTCATTAAAATAAAAGATGGTTTCTGAGCAAAATATTTTCTCAGAAGAGCTTAAACATTAAAAATTAAATACAAAACAATTGCTTTTTTGCCCATCTGTGTTAACAGATTAAATCTCTACTATCTAGATACCTGTAAGCATAATATAATCTAAAGATAAATACAAAATGTAATTAACTTTAATTTTTTAAATTTAATTTTATTTCCTAAAGTGTTTTATTGTCTGTATTTAACTGGATGGGGAAAGATGGCCAAGAAAATTTCCTTTCAAAAGAGTTCCCTGCATTCTGCTGTCCCATGGCACCCATCTCTTGTCCTCATCCCTTGCTGTATCTCAAATGGTAAAAAGCTAGAACTGGTGTTTCAATAACCAGTGCTAGAGGTGTTTGCTCAGGTAGCTGCATAACTAAGGATTTGAGTAGGAGGACTTTGGCAGAAGTATGGTGGGAGAAACACCACCTTGAAAAATGCTTCCTAAATTCCTGTATTTTTTTAGTGATTATCATTAACATAAAGGTCCACAAAAGGCCTAGGTTATGCTAGGGACTTGGTATTAACACTGGAAAATGGGATTGAATAATCTAAAGCATCACTTTACTCTTCATTGCTAAACAAACAGAGCAAAATCAAAATTCACAGAAATCTTCCCAAAGATGAGAGTCAATCCTGTAGTGCTTTACCATGATTGTGAACAGATATTATTATCTTTGGAACTGAAACAAATTCACAGCTCTACTCTATAGCCTCCTTGCTCCAGAAAATGTTTTGTATACCAGACAATACCAACAACTGATCTTGATATTAAACAGTGTTGTGAAATTTACTCTTAGCTTATCTGTTATTTCTACACAAAGATACAAATTTTTTTTAAAATGTAATCAAAATACTGTGATTCAGTTTCTATATAATCAAAATACTATGACTCACTTTCTGACTCCCTTTAGTGTTCCATGGAAAATATCAATGGATTCCTTTGGTGAACAAAATAGTAAATGGAAACACAATGCAGTTCAGAAATCCAAATTTTATCCTGAAGATTTTATAAACCAGTCTTCCTGTACCTGTGGCAGCCATTGTTTCTTTACGTTTCCCATGTTTTCAAATGGGTATTACTGGTTTTCTTGTACGATCCTTTGGAGTCTTCTTCACTTGGCATTTACTGCTGTTGCGATGCATCTGACTAGTCTGTTCCTGGGGATGCCCCAGCCAAATTATCTCTAGGTGTGTTTATCAGATCCTCTGGAATTTGTCCTGGTTGCTGAAACAATAGTGCTAAACTGAGAAATCTTCAAGGCCCCTGAAACAACAGTCAGGCTAAATTGAGAGCAGACATGATGAGAAACTGGTGGCAAAGAATGAAAGCACTAGATAAAGGAACCCCTGGACTTTGACTAATCACTTTTCCAGAGACCCTTGTGGGGCTTGAGTGAAAGGGACCAATCAACCAATTGAGCAATGTGTGAAAGTGTAAACAGTGGTCTTAGAAATGTATAATTGGGGTTGTAATGTAAACAATAAACGGCTTCTGCGTGATCATATTGGTTCTGTGTTCAGAAGTTCCTTTCACCTGCATACTGCTAAGAAATTGTCAGTGTACAAAAATCTGTTGCAAAAAATTCTTCAAAACCCATTAATCTATCCCTTGCTTTTCGCTTCAAGTATTTGCATCTGTTGGAATACAATAGTTGACTAGCAGCAGCAGAACTATGTGTATATTGCATCTCCAAGCAGAACAACCTTTAAAAATAAGATACTTGAAAAAAAAGTAACTTCCAAAAAAGGTATGAATGCCTGGCCACAGTTATTTAAACATTTACTTAGTCAAAATTATGAATCAGGCAAAGAAATTTTATCTGATAACAAAAAACTTCACAGGACAATGACCAAGGACATCCTACATGAAGTTGCTAGGGATCATGTAAAAGGCAGTGGTGTTCTTCCCTGAACCAGGACTAGAAAGGAAAGCTGTTCTTTGGCTATGATTCCAGCTAGCCTGATTCAGTTCCTAAGTCAGCTGTAGAGTTGCAGTTGTATTTTATGTTGCAATATTTTTTTTTTTTTTTGCTGAAGGTCTGAACTTTTCAACATGACCAGTTATAGCAACCCATCAGATTTATTACTAAAGGACTGGATGATATTTTATGATACTTCTGTTTCATTTTAAGAGAAGAATTATCTAAATTAATTTCACAACATAAAACTAGAGTCAAAAAGAAGGGTTTATTTCTCTGTATGATATATTTCTGCATCTGTATTTTCATGTTTTATTAGGTGACTATGATTTCCAGCATTTTTAGATCATGGAGAAGTTTCTTTGAATGCTCATAATTCAAGTTCGTAATCACTTGAGAATTAATTTTTGCTCACACAGTTGGGGAAAAGGTGGTTAAGAGGATTATTTTATGAAAGAAAATACCTACAAATATGCATTTTTCATTAAAATTCTCTTCTATCATGTTGATCATAAGCCTGAGACTTAAACTAACAGTATCTACTGGACTTGCACACATTAGCAAAAGAAAACCAAACAGGGTTTTATGGAGTCTCCAAATCTTTGACCATTTTGTCTGTTCTATAAATTTCTGTAATCTGTAAACTGATTGTAGAATAGCAAGAAAAAAAAGCCAATTTTGTTTTCACTGGATGAATCTGAAATGTTTGTCAAACTGGTGATACAGTTTGTTTCTATGCTGGGCTGCAGAGAGGCAACTTGTTTTTTGCTTTCTTTTCCATAATTCATCTATTCAGAATGAAAACAACTGGAAGCAATATCAAGTAAAAATCCTTCCTGAATTAAAACAAGGGGGTGCTGGCCAACATGGACAGAGGAGATCAAGATGTGTTGGTACAGCACTTAGTCACAGTGTTCTGTTGCATTTAGTTTTAGTTCCTCTGGGAAGTTCTCCCAGTGTAGACTACTATTTGGTTTAGAATATCTGAAAATACAGAAGATAGCATAATGATGAAGACTGGAGGGAAGGGCATGAAAGAGATTCAGAATTGCTTACAATTTTTGTAAATTTTTACAGTTCAAAAATACTGGGCTTCCCTATCTCTACATTGCTGTAATTTTTTTTTGCTTTTCCTAATTATATTGTTCTTGATCAAAGCATAGGTTCACCCACTCCTTTTGCTCAGCTTGCAAAAGACTCTGCTTCTCCATTACAGTGGTATTAGAAGGTTAGTTGTGAAGAAGAAACAGAAGGAACATTTAACACTTCCATTTTTCAGGGGTATTCCTTTAGTGATTGCCAGCAAAGCGAAGTATCATACAAATAAACACAAACAGCTCATAAAGGAAAATTAAATAAATAAACCCATATGATTGGTGGTTCCCCTTTGCTGTGCAGGATATTGTCTATCAGTATCCTTCCAGAGTGCAGACATTAAGTACAATGTTTCCTCTGTGTTCAAATCTGAGGAATTTCCTAGCTCTCTGTAAATCTGCCATTGTGACAGAAAAAGTCTTCTAGCATGCTTTTCTACATTAGAACCATCAGCATCTTTCAATACCTTTGATAACTGTAATGTGATTATTAAAAGGTATCTTTTAAAGGGATTGAAGTAATTTCTTATATGGTGTCAGAGAGTATTTGCTCACTGTCTAACCAATATCTCTTTGGAGCAAGTAGGAGTTGCTCTCTTCTCACTTTTCAGTACGATTGTTCAAAAATAATTCAAAATTTAGCACAAATAGGTGAAGAATCAAAGCACACTGTTTTCTCAACCAGTTTGAAGTCTTTAAATCTCTTCAAATTTAGGTCTGTCAGTCATGTAGTGTTTGGACTGTAGCGCAGACAGAGAGTAGGAATAGCAAAGACCAGTTCACAAATAAAAAGAGCTATAATCAAGTTCCCATCCCATTCCCAGTCCCATTCTAGTGGTAGCAGCCTCAGCAGGACTTAATTCTCCAACATAAATCAACAATAACTCCATTTATACCAGGGGGCTGTACTAACAAGAGAGAAATCAGTAATCAGGTTTAAGAACTACAGTAACAAAATACTGGCTTCTGTAGCATTTTAAAAGCTCACATAATGCTAATGCTCTTTGATGATGCTGTTTTTATCAATACAGCTATGAAACACTAAGGAGAAAAAAGAGTACACTCTTGGTATGCTTGAGATATTCTTTTCCTGGACCAGTTTATAAAGAACATGGGACAAGGTCAGTAATTTACTATTCGTAGCCCAGTTAAGATGTATGACAATATATTTGGGTAATGAAGATTTGTAATCTATTAATTGAAAAAAAAAAAAAAAAGTGGTTTCAGGTAAATAAGGTAAATATCTTAAAGCTTGAAAATTGCATTTGTTAAAAAGAGAAAGAATATTTAAAACAAAATCACATTAACTAATCAACTACAATTTTGTAAACCAATAAAAACTTCAAATGGAAACTTTATGACTCTCTGACTGAAAAAAAGTCATACTGCCTTGACTATAAAGAAAAGAGGCAAAAAAGGAAGTGATTACAGGCTGAGAATTTATATTCCAGGTTTTAGTTGGATGGTTGTATTGTAAACTCCTCAGATTCATTATCTTCACACTGCCAAGAATTACTCTGATGTAGTAGATGAGAATTGCTCTAATGTATTACTGTTGGCTGGAAGTAATTATTTTAATTCAAAGAACTAATGGCATTTACTAGTATTGCCATGCTGCTTTATTGCAGCTTTGAAAATAGATGGGAATACTCATTGGTGTGGCATTCTAAACAGACTAAATTTAGAGCCCTGTTCCCTGTTCTTTCCAGTCTGTATCATGACACCAAATCTGAATAGGAGCACTTTGTGCAGGCCTGTGATTGAGTAGGTGGAATGGCACCTTGAATTACAGACTCTGCTGCATACCTGGAGAATGTAAGGCATCCAAGACAATGACTGGTCACCCTGTGATGCAGTGTAAGATAATCATCAAGCTAATCCCTTTCCAGGGATTCCATGTTATGCAGGATAACATGAAGATACTAGTTTTAGTCTGGAAGCAGGGAATCCAGATCTTGCATCACTGTGCCAAAAATAATGATTCCACGCTCAGCAGGGATTATTAATTTTTGCTTGGCATCCTGAAATACAACTGTATCATTTCTCTTTCAGTACAGACATAGGTCAGAAGCCGTTTAGGTTGCCTGTACCAAGACTTGCAGCAAGAGTTGCACGCATGAAATTAAAGCGTGGGGTCAGCTCACTCAACCTAACTTAGCCAGACAGAAATTGTCTTCCTAACTGAATGCTCATGGTGTGGCCATGCAAACTGAATGTTTGTCACAGAGAAGAGAGGTGCAGTACCGTTGTCTTTTCACTTGACTGCCTTTGGACTTGAGCACTTATGCAAAACACAATTTCCATGTTCTAGAGTAACTGATTTCATGCCTCCTCAAGGAATGGTCTGAACAAAGTTACCCTGATGCAATGCTAAGTTGCTCCTGTAGAAGTAATTTCATGTTTTTGAGTAAGAAAACATGAGGTGTAGCATACCTGAGGTCCTGCCCTACCTCCAGAAATGCTTAATATTAAAACCACACTAATTCCAGATTAAAATGTTTGCATATGCAGTTCTGGTGGGAATTCTCTTTCCCCATGAGCTGAGAAACTTACAAAGTAGGAATGTATGAACACTCACAATTAAAGTCTTCTTTCATTGCCTTGGCAAGTAGTAAGGACTGGATATATTCCCCTGTCAAGGGAGGCTTCTTCCCCTGTCTAGAAATCTATGTAGGTCCATGCAAGAACCTATATTATAAATTTTTAGTACACAACGTTTATGTGACCACATTTTCAGCAGAGGTAAGAATAACAAAGAAGCTAAATCATAAAGATAATTTTTATTAAGAGAAATTATATATTTCTCTGGATTTTCTACAGTCAAGTTGTAAAACCTCCCTAGGAAGACAAAAGAAGCTTGCTTAGAAGATTATTTGGATATTTGAAATCCCTCTGTACCAAATGTGCAGACAGGCTTTATTTTTCAGATGAAAAATTTCTTAATATGAAGTCCCTTCTCAAAGGTACTAAAATCTAGCAGCAATACAGTAGTAGCCACAAGGATTATAAACTGGAATCTGTCTAGTCATAAATAATTTGTTAGTTTTCTGTAGTCTTGTAGCAAATTCATCATCAGAATACATGGTGTGTATAATTCTAATTGAAATACACATCTGACAGCTCTGCATGAGTGGTTGTACTGGGAATTACACACTGGAGCCCATGAAGCATCTTGCTTTTTTTAGCATGTGTTAAAAGAGGGTGTGGGGTGGGAAGTCAGTAGTTCCCACTGCATCACCACATGATTCCCAACTGCTGGTGCAATGTATGGGAACATAACTCTTATTCCTTACTGGCTTGTGGTTCCCAGACCCAGAGCAGGTTAAAACAGAGCTCTGAAAGCTGTGATTAGTGATAGCAAAGGCTCAAGCAAAATAAGCTGTTACCTAAACTAAGCAAATACTGGACACAGAAAATTTGTAGGGGTAAATGGAGGAGGGAAATCCTTTAGTTCTCCCAGCAGTGACCCCAACTCTACTCCAGGTTCAAGCCCTCTCCCTGAAACAACTCATTCAAATGCTCTCTCCCCATGCAGCCCTGAAAGCTATTTCCTTTTGCAATGCATCCCTGGTTGTGCTGTGCTTGGCAGCACAGACACTGAAGGAAAGGCTATGCAGTTAAAGCTGCTTTGGTGGGAGGGAGAGGCAGCTGGCAACCTTCTCCTCACATTCCTCCAGACAGCAGGGCAGGGTGTGGGTACATGAGCTCGGTATTGGCAGGAAAACAGCTGCTTTAGATGTAACTGAATACACAAACAGACACAAGTGTCAGGAAACGGAGCTCATTCGGCCTTTGCTTCCAACCCACGCAGGTAGATGGTGCCTGACAGAGCCACACTCTTGTGGCTGTGAAACTGAATTTTGTCAAAATTAGTGCATAATTTTATCTTATTCTCAAGGCAGTAAATGTATTTGTTTTTACTGAAACCTGCAGACAGCTGAGTATATGGGTAGATACGAACCAGCTCCTGCTGCATCTTCCATGTACTTTTCACAACAGAAGGCTACAGAACCTCACACAGCCTGCCTTGCCACAAGGAGAATCTCTTTGCTATTATTGCACATGTCCTGCACAATTTACAAGATGTGATTTCACTGTGCTAAATCCATAAGGAACAAGGAGCACTTACATATGAAATAAGCTTAACTTTCCTACACTTGAATTTCCACACCTACCCATTAGCCTAACCATTTCCATTAGCCTACCCTCTAACTCCAGAGTTCTTCTCATACTGTTTTTGACTAGTATAAGGGTTAACTCTGAAGGAACAAGAATACTCTCAAATTTGTCCTAGAAGAGTTACTTCAGTTTCCAAAAGAGAAATTTGCAAAAGAATGTAGAGCCTGAACTGATCCTTCCATCTGCCATCCCAGGAAAGCAGCATCTGTTTAGAGAGTTAGGCTTGAATTCAGATAGAGAGTTTGCTGCAGCTAATAATGATGTAAAAATAGTTTTGTTTTTTCACATTAACTCTTTTTTTTTTTTTTTTGCTACCTGACAAAACCTTTTCAGATTATTGAAGGGCAATTACAAAGGCCGAAAATGTATAAACTAAACTGCTCACCTACTGTGAGCCTTGTTTATGTTCTACCAAGGCAGAAATTTTCAGGTCAAAGCACAGCCCCATAGGTGTTAGGAATCTGGTCCAAATAATAATCTAATCTTTCATAGAGAAAGAAATGTTTGCTCAGCAAGTCATCAATCAATTTATTGTCATTTTAAGATGCATAAAATGTCTGTGAAAGGTATGATAAGAAATTCTTCCACTCTTAAGTGAAACAACAATTCATGTAAAGAGAAAAAATTATTTATTAAATGAGGGGGACAATTTACATGAGATAGTGAGCAAGGGGAAAAATCAAGAATCAGCAATAAAATACGTTAAGCCAGGGTAACTGAATCAGCCAGAAATGTTATTAAACATTTTTCTCCACTCCCAATCTGAAGCAGAGTGAGTGGCTGTAGCAAAGCTCTATTTGAAGATACTCTCCAGTTCCATATTTGCCATCTGGAAACGGTGTGACAGAGACACGCTGATGTGCATTTAAACACACACCCACACTCTCAGTGATCCCAGTTACATAAGAATATAAAGCAATTACAGCCTTCTGGAAAGAAATAGTGTTATTTATTGCAGCTGATTTCATGCCTCCTTACATGCAGTGCTTCTTGAAACCACAGCCTTGGTGTGCCCCATTCCTGTGCTGGGAGGAGGCATTTCATGCCATGGCTTCAAGTCCCTTTGGTTCCAATGCTGCAGCCAGGGAATGAACAGGAGCACAGTAATGCTTCTCCTGCCTATGCACTTGATTTCTCAAGCATGGAAATTGAGTCAGGAAGATAGAACAAATCACAATAATTTCAGATGTTGTCAGGCTTAATTTGTAGACTTAATTTGTGTAACTAAATCATAGAAGCACTAGGTCTTAGGGGCATCTGGTGCCATCAGACTTGCACTGCTGAGTTAAAAAAATAAGATACTGTTTTTCTGTGTGCATTTCAAATTAAAACTACTTTCAGCTGAAGAAAACTTCATCGTTCAAGGCTTATGGAGCTGAAATTTGAAAGTATGGTGGCAGTTAAGAGATTCACAATAACAAATTATAAAAAGGCAGAAACTGTAACTTCATGTGAAAAAAAGGTATGTCAGATAAACATAAAAACATAAAAAGAACTCTACCAGTCAAGTTGCATTTGATAGGAAAAAATGCTGCACCTTACTGCCCTCTGTACTAGTTTAAGTGTTAATTTTGCAATCAGCAGCACTTAGGGGTTTTTGTTGATAAACCTTCAAACAGGGAGGTATGTTCATTTTTGCTTGAAAAAGCCAGGTTCCCTAAGTTCAGTTCCAAATCTGGACCAAATAGACTGTGTGCAAATGTGTTACTACAAGGAGTTTCTTTGAAATTGTTTGATAATGAATGAAGCATTTACTAGAAAAGAACAATAGATGGTCCATATTGGAAACAAATTTTCTTTTTTCTAAACTTGTCTTCTTTTATGTTACCAAGTACTTCATCATGGATTTTGCTAGGAGTAAGAGTATGCCAAAAATCTTTAAGTCTATACTTCTGACAGTTTTTGTTCCTTTTCCTGTCAAGATCCTCTGGTTGCTCAATGACTAGTGTTTCTGAAAGACTTTTTAAAATTTTTACCATCTTTCTAGTTGGTAAAACATCATATCTATAGTTCACAGGGCCAAAAGTAGCATTTCCAATTAATTTATCTGTGAATAAGAGCAGCTTCCCTGAGGTGGTCTTATGTTGCACTCTGACCCTTACCTTGTGCTTAGTTCACTTTGCTCATCAACTAACTGGTTGCGAAATTTTTATCTTGGCTCCAGCCTCTGTTTTCTTGTTAAGCTGACATATAATGCAGTTTAAAAAAAAAAAATAAAATTCAGATGGTAAATGATGAGTAATCAACCTGAAACAAGTAGCTTCAATACCCATGCTTCACCTGATACACAGTGTCTGCAGCCCCCTACCCTAGGTCCTAAAACACTTCCTTTCTCTTTCATCATTGCTATTGCCCCCTACCTTTTTTTTCTAGTATGTCCTCTTTTTTTTCTCCCTGTGGTGCCCAATCCTCACACAGGGCTTGGCAGCTTTCTTCATTTGCATCTGGCTGGCTGGCCAATATGCTGAGCAGCACAGTGGGCATCTTAACAGCTGTCCACTTTCATATGCCACATATTGTGCATAGCATACCATAATAGATCAGATTTATTGAATGTTTAACTGGAAATCAGGCACTAATCAAATATTCAAGCTCTGCTGTTTAGAGCTATTTCCAGAATGAGTGCTCAACTCACATGTCCTGCCAAGGGTTTAACCTGAAATTGTTCCACTTATTAAGTTGATCCACTGCCTTAGGCGCTCTGAGCCAGTGAAGGGCTAGAGAGCAAGTACCGAAGAGAGACACAAATATTGTTGGATAGAGGAAAAACCCATGTGCAAGATATTAATCAAACAGCAGGTGGTAGCTCTGACTCAGAAGACTTCATCATCTAAGTTACAAGTCTTAACACTCTGATAAAGGAAAGAAGTGAGCCAAAACAAAAGCATGTAGGAATCCAACTGGTATGAAAAACAATTTTTTTTCTTCTCCAGTGCTTATAGTCCCGAGTTCACAAACTAGAAAAGGTGATCCTGATTACAACTTACCACCTGTCATCATCAGATTGAAAGACTGAGTGTCATGGTAAAGAGGTTTGAAGAAGTTGTCTGTAGGAAGTTTTCCACAATTAGAAGAGGTAATAGAAGAGAATAAAGGTTTTGGGGGTGTATGGAACCCATACAAAGTTGAAACAAGAGTTCAGCTGAAGATGACCTGCAGCTCTGGTAACAGGATAATTTGTATCACAGAGATCATTCTGTGAGTAAGAAGGTTCCTACTCACAACACAACCAGCAGCTGCAGCAGACTCCCTCAAACACCCCTCCTCACTATACTGGCAAGGCTGTCTCCATTCTTTGATAATTAGCACAGCTGTTATTCATCAGGGGCAGGGTTGCTTACAATCCATTCTCCTACATGTGCATATTTAGGACACTTTCTTTAGATGCTATTAACATTTGCTACTGGGATGTTAAGAATTTGCATAAATAGGTATTTGAGTAATTGTAAAATAAATTAATATACTTCAAAACTGTGTTACCCTTTGTCCTGCCTCTTACCAAATACTGATAATGAAATAGTGCAATTAGACATATTGGCATAATTCCAGAGAAGCCTGAGAAGGTCCCACAGTCCATTAATTTGAATGTTGCAAGTGTTAGTGGCGCTATAATACCTGCACTACACATGTGGTTAATACATACTTTGAAACTGACAGTGGCTGATTCCCTGTAACGCCCTGAAGTAACTGATGTAAAACCTATGGTACTAGAACGTTTTCCTCTTACTTACTGACAGCTACTTTGTTGCATTCTAAGCCCATCCTGTCTTAACTTAGCAGGTCAAAAAGTCAGCAATAAGTCGAGTCAGCAATAGTCTTTCAGGTATTGAAGACTGATATGTCTTATCCCCTATATGTCTTCTCTAAATACAAGCTGTTGCAGATTCTCCTTCTCTTTACACATCCCACTAGAGCATATGCCACTTTTCCTTCTGCAACAGATCAACAGTAGTCCACATTCATTTTGTAAGGTACAGATCATTTTGCTCAGAGCTGCTTCTTATTCCGTGTCCTGTATATACACATATTTAGTGTATGTATATATATATATATATATCTACAGGATGGGGACAGTGTACACAGTATTACTGTTGAGTACAGAAGTTGAATGTGTCATTAACTGAATCACATCACAGTTTCTTCAGGCTGTTTTTTGAGTTTATGAAGATCTTTACACAAATACAAGATAGGTAAAGGAAAAGACAAAGCAGAATCTTTTCTGTCATTACAGTCATTGCTTTTTCTATTACAGACGAATTTAAACAAATCCTGCCTCCCCCAAAAAAAACCCAAAAACAAAAACCAAAACAATTCTGTCACAAAATTTGTTTAAAGCTGAATTTATCACTATTGTGACAGGCTTCTATCTTAAAATTTATTTTTTTCTTTTTCAACATTCTTACAGATAATGAAAATTTCCACTGACATTTTTTCCCATAGAAAGAATGCTGAAAACCCACAAAATAAAGCCAGAATGGGAACTCAGTCCTGTCAGTGTCTCTGATAGTTTACAAGTTAATGTTAAGACCCTTAAAGTAACCATGAGGAAGTCACAAGCCACAATATATTACTACTGCATTTGATCACTTCAAAACATGAAATTCTTTTTTAATATCATCTTTTTTTTTTTTTTTTTTTTTTTTGAGATGTGATGTGATGTCCATCAGCTTCTATGAACCATAGAGAAAGTTTGGTTTGTTGAACATTTTGTACTGTAACAGAATCCAAGACAAATAGTCCATCTTATAACACATCAACTTGGAGATAATTATTGAAGCAAGAGATTCTGCGCACCCTATGCTTACAACAAAGGATGGAAGGTAATTTAAAAGACTAATGCATGAATCAGCACAGTATTTTTCCTGTGTAATATTTAGGATAATGTGTCCAACTCCCTTTTTACAGTACTACAGTGTACACATCAAAATACTGCAAGGAGTGAAACATTAAACAAAGATTGGAATTTCCAAATTCCAACTCCAAATGCCATTGGAAAAAATGGTGTACTTGCATTATCTCAAAATAGATGTGATTAGTAGGCAAAGATTAGAAAGAAAAGTTAAGGCCTTTAAATCAGTCTTGCTGAATATCTGTAATCCTGTAACATCTGAAATGTCTATCCGGAATCAAATTATCTGTCTGAGATCTATATAGAGGTATAGTAAAGCAGCACTTGTCAAAATTAAGAATATCTCCACTTACTCATTTCATATTTTAATACTGAGCTGGAGTAAGGGTTCTTCACCTCAGAAAGAAAAAATTAAGAAAAAATTACAGATCATAGTCACCTTCTGCTGCAAAAAACAGAGAGCAGCTTATAGGCATGGAAATCAACACAGCTCATTCTCCATTCTTTCTCAATCTGTGCAAGAAAATAGGAGCAACAACAGCTCCCACAAATGCTGCCCCATCTCTGAGCTCAAGCAACTTATGGTAACTTATGAAAAAAAAAAATTCCACAGCTGTTGCCTTGCTGTGAGAGCAGGTAGGGCAAGAAAAATGTGGACTGGAATGATTTAATACCTGCCAAGGATGCTACTGCTCAGAAGATATATTTTAGAGTACTAAGTAGTGCAAAATCTGTAAAGACCAACTGTGGTGTATACATGACATCCATGGCAGGATGGATTTATAAAAGACAGCTCTGAGAAGTTGCTAGGTAACAGTGTCTTGTCCTCACAACTGCTGAGTGCTGATCATCTGTTCTCGATGCTCTGCTGCATCCTCTTGTCCTTGCTCAAAATTAGTGTGTATACAGATTTTTAAATAAAAGTAGATCTGAGATGATCTCTCTAATTTACAAAATATTTCCTTTGCCAACCTTTTAAAATTCTGCCTAATTTATCATGCTTACTCCAAACGCAGCTCTTCATATTCTGGGAAATTACTGCCTGGTCCACAATGCTTACTCTTTCTGACAGACCAATAAGAAAATTTTACAGCAGAAAGCTCACCCCTCTGCCTGATTTTATCAACAGAATACATGACATACAATATTGCAGTTGAAGTATGCCTTCAGTATGGTGTCAACTCAAGTGTTCCAGCAACACATACAAGAAACTTTTGAAGTTCAAGGATATCTGAGTAAAAACTGGATCTGCACTAGGATTCTCAGAAGACCTGAAACAGCCTAGGGGAACAAAGATGGTAGCACCAAAACAAATCCAACTAAAAGGCAAGTTCCCCATAGCCCACAGTAAATAATAAAACACATCTGCTGCAGACATAACATCACTGGAATTTGTATGATTGAATGTGACAGCCAAGAAACTCTGACACTAACAGTGGCATTCCTTGGGCTTTGTTTTTTTCCAAGCATGTTAACATGGCTTAGCCATTCCCTTGCTTCATTTCACTGTGGCATTTTGTCCTTCCTGTTGATTTTAAAAGCAGAGTGAGCAATACATTATAGATAATTGTCATCCAGCGTTAGAAATTCAAAGCTAAGAAGCCACTCTCTGAGGAGTGAGCTGGTGCAGCAACTCCCTGGGGCCTCAGGTCTGAGGTGAGCCCAAGGCCTCTAAAGGAACAGCTTAGCTGCCCCATCTATTAAAGTGATGTTTTACTCCTCAGCAGTGCAGGCAAAAGCCATGAAAACCTGGCTCCAAGAGCCCAAGGAAAAAAGAGAACACATTTTACTGTGCAGAAAGCTCTCAAATTGTATCTCAATGTATCTTTGGTCAGATCCATTATAACAGGAGCTGTAACTCCAGTTGATACTTCAAGTGATCCCAAGCTGCCAGACAGTGGTGTCCTGCTTCTGGCAGTTTCGAACAGTTCCAATCAGAAGAGTTATTAGCTTAATAAATTCTATTCAGCCAGAAGCCAGATATTCTCGAAAACAGCATTTTGGAAGTAATCATCATATTCTTCTGCTGAGTTTCTGATTTTTCTGGTTTATTTTTGGGTTTGGTTTGGTTTGGTTTTTTGGGGGGTTTTTTGGGGGTTTTTTTGTTTGGTTTTTTGGGGGGTGGTTTTTTGTTTGTTTGTGGTTTTTTGTTTTGTTTTTTTCTATTGCCCTAAGCATTCTTTTTACTATCTAGAAGTAATGGCTCCACATTGAAGACTCTCTAAAGGCAAACAAGAGTTTTTAAGGTTGCCTTTCACCCTTGCCAACAAGTGCCACAATTCAAGTGCATCTGAAACCCCCCTCATTCATGTTATAGACACCCTTCCCAAGTAGGCCAGAGACTTGCTTTTTCAACAAGGTTAAAGCTTCACAGTCATTAGGTGCCATGACTTCAGGCTAGTCTGTACAGTACACCCTTGATAGAAGCCCTCCTCCCAGACACCCAGGTCTCACAGTGTGCCTCTGAAGGCAGAGCCTCACAACTCTGCCAGGATTATCCTGCTTGAATAATTCATCACATCCTACTGCCAATGGTGTTTGCTGTTTGGGGACCTAGTTCATTAAAATCTCTTCATAACATAGGCACTTAGTATATGAAATAAAAGGCAATGGACCACTTCTAAACAATAAAATTTTCCTTGAAATTTTTGTCAAGTTCTTTGTGCCTTTTTCAGGTACAAAGTGGATTTTGGCACTGACTTCAACCCCTTATCACCTGCAAATTCCCTCTTCAGTGCACAATGCAACTAATTTCAACATCTTTCCCAGCACATAGTACTTTTCTTTGCCCTGGTATCTTCCAGAGCACAGCTGAGTTTCCAATTTACCAAATGTTGCTTCCTTAGATGTTGCATCTTTTATAGCCAGTTGCTCAGTCAGTCTTTCAGGAGATACTGGGCTAGGCCCATTATTGTGCCACTACAACACGTTCCCCCATTCCAGTGCACAACACCTCGGTCAGCTGCCTACAGGCACACTAATCACATCTTTTCCTCCTCAAGGAAACACAGCATTTTCTAGAAGTTGTTGTTAAATAGTTTAGAAATCTCCTGTCCCCTATGTATGTTTGAGTCTGTTCCTTCTTAGAAAAGCTTCTGTTGCAACTGAAAAAATTGCTCAACAGATTTCTTTTTTTCAATATGAAGTTTTGGTAGGAGTGATATTGGACACAAAAGGAATAGTTCAAAGAAAACTGAGACACTTCATACATGTACCTCAGCTGTAGATTTCCCCTGATTCTCTCTGCTGCCACAGAGCTTTTTTTTCATTGTTGTGTTACATGGGCTGCCATCAGCTGCCAGAACTTGGGTTAGATTCAGCTGTGAGCTATTTGGAACACTAGTCTTGAAATTTGTAACCAGAGATTTCACTTATCACAGCTGCAGGCTGTACTATGCAACTCCCCATTTGTCTTTTGTAAATAATTTTGCATACATTTCAAATCCTAAATCCCTGATTTTCTACTGTTGTCTAAATGTTATGCGTCAAAGTCTTCTTCAGTGGCTACTACTGGCTTCTCAGAACTTCCCTCTTCATAACAAATGATTGAAAATAATCATTTTGGTACTTCTTACCTGATTAGCACTAGATTTATTCTTCCTTGAAGAAGGCATCTCAATGCCAAACTAGTCAGTACAGTTCTTCATTGCCACCCATTAACCTTGCTAGAAAGCATCATAAAAATGACACTTCACAGTATAAACATGGTGTGTATGAATGTATTCATGATCATAATGAACATGAAAAAAAATCCAGTCATTTCATATTTTTAAACCTGTTTGAAATAAATCTGATGTCTACAATTTTACAGTAAGTAGAATAATATAATTAAGCTCCCTTTTAGTATGAGGAGTGAGTTTAGTTCATACTTCTGTTCAGAGCTGCTTGTTTCTATATCAGATCCACTTGAGAATGGATCATCCAGAGGCTTCCTAGACACATACATGGATGGCTTTTGGGTTTAGCTGTCTGTGTTGTATGGCACAACAACATCATTTTCAACAGATGCAAACATCAGAAACAAAATGACAATGCAGATTACCATCATTCTACCTGAACCACAGAAATTATATATAGAGGTCATAGGTAAAAATCTGGGGCTCCAGGAAGCATTTTAGCTAGTTGAGTTCACCACATGCCCTTCAGAGAATGTCTCTGCCATGGAACTTTGAAGTGAAAGTGTTCATAAACTGCAAAAGTGGGAAGCAGGAGACAAGTCAGGACCCAGAAATTTTACTGAGAAGTTAAACAAACAAAACACTTCCAAAAAAGGTTTACAAGATTTTCCATTTTTTTCTAAAGAATGGATGCCTGAAAATTTCTCTTCCTTATAATAGATACCTGTTAATACTGTATGTCAGGTCAAAGTCCCCAGAGCACATCACATTGTTCATTTGTCTGCATTTTTCACTTCCTAGGTTGCTGTGACTGTAAGGGAAAAGGTATATTACTGTTCATGAGATGTTTTTACTTTATCCCCTCTTTAAAACTTGTTTTTAGTTCGCCCATTAACACTAACTGCAGCAGCAGAGCTATCAGATGTGGAAAGCCAATTCTCTCACAAAACATTTAGAACTTTATAGAGTAATAAGGCAGAAAGCAGCTAATGCAGCATGCAATGTGCTAGCAGAATGTGTGAAGCACTACAGTTTAGATAAACCCATTTGAGTCTAATTCACCTTTTGTGTGATCTCAGTAAACATTTCAATCTACTGAATAAATGTGTATTGGTGAAAGGTGATTGCCTAAGTCAGGAAAGCAAATTCTCCTCAGCAGACATTGAGGCTGCATAAACATCCAGTATTTAAACCATTGAAAAAATGCAAACTTTTCATTAACTCTACATTGGTAAAAATGCATAGAGTTGTTGAGGTTGGAAGGTACCCCTAGAGGTAATTTGGTCCAAGCCCTCTGCTCCAGCAGAGCCACTGTAAGTGTGTTGTGCAGGACCATTCCCAGACAGCTTTTGAATATCTCCAAGAATTGAGACTCCATGGCCTCTCTTGGTAACCTGTGTACCAGTGCTCAGTCACCCCTCACAGTGAAAGAGACGTTTTCCTGAAATTCAGGAGAAAATTCCTGTGTTTCAGTTTGTTCCTGCTTGCTATTATCCTGTCACTGGGCACCACTGGAAATAGCCTGGCTCTGTCCTCTTTGCACAATCCCTTCAGGCATTTACAGGCATGAATGAGATTGCCCCTGAACTTTCTCTTACCCAGGCTAAACAGTTCCAACTCTCACAGCCTTTCTTCATAGGAGAGATGCTCCTGTCCCTTAAACACCTTTGTGGCCCTTTTTACAACTCTCTCCAGTAGTTCCATGTGGGTTCTGTTCTGAGGAGCCCAGAACTGGACTCAGTATCTAGCTTTGGTCTTGCTGGGGCTGAGTAGAGAAATGATCGCCTTCACAAACCTGCTGGCAACGTGTTGTCTGACAAACAGCCCAAGGTACCACTAACCTTCTTTGCAACAAGGGCACATTTCTGGCTCATATTCAGGCTGCTTTCCAGGTGAGTGTCCACCAGTATGTACCAGTGAATGGTGATGTTCCTCCCCAGAAGGAGGAACTGACATTACCTCAAATATGCGTGTATATATATATGTGTGTGTGTGTGTGTGTGTGTGTGTGTGTGTGTGTATGTGTTTGTGTATAGATAGAAATATTTCCCTCTGTGATTTGCATCAAGGAATTGCAAATTTCTTAACCAAATGTTAATTTTCTCCTGTAGGGTAGCTGCAGGGAGTGTTTTAAGTAATAAATACTAATTGAGTTGAGAGTAGCTGCTATATCCAAACTACTTGAAAGGATGAAAGGCAATTTCCCTCCAAAGCAATCCAAAGATCACTTGGGATTGCAAGTCTACCAAAATTTCAAGCAGAGATGTACTAAAAGGAGCCACATGCTTGCAGTTCCCCAGGCAATGATAAATACACTTTGCCTTGGTTCTGAATCAAGGGAAAAAAAAAAAAAGTTCTAAAAAATATAGTCTGTACAAAGACACTACTTCTAGTGCCAGAGCTATAGCTTTCCAAAGGATTCAGCTGCTATATTGTAGTAGGTGGTAGGTTAAAAGGATGCCTTCAGTAGTTGAGTTCCAGATGCTCTTTCTAGGCTGAAGACACCATGCTGTCTTTTCTTTTGTCTCCAGTTCCCAAAGTCTACACATTCCCAATCTGAAAAAGTCTTGCAAAATAAGCAGCAAAGGAAACATTATACTGATTTATTTTTCATTTCTCTTCCTTTCTACTTTTCAAATTAAAAAGGTAAAAGAGCCTTCAAGAGACATATCTCTTCCCATGCACAGCTATTTTGACATTTCGTACCAATTAAAGTGTGATATTTTCTATATCACAACATAATAACTACAGTCCTTTAATGAGTGCAATTAATTAAGGCTCAGAACATCCCTGTGAAATAACCCAAGGTTTATCATTTTACAGGTGAGTGAGCTAAGGCACAGAGAATTTAGGACCAAGAAAAAATAAGAAAAATGCTCAGTGCAAACTCACCATAATGATTCTTACACAAATGCTGTTAAGTTTACATTTCTTGGTACTAGAAACTTATTACTTTGCAAGAAGACATTCAGAATTGTTTGTTAATTGTGAATTGGAACTGGTTTCATCTGTTAAGCTCTCCCCATTCCTTCCAACCTTATTTTTCTCCTTCCTTCAGGGTTTAGCATAGCTTGGAAGTCTGTATTTTCAGCATCTGAAGATGCCACACATAGATGGCTTATGAAGGTTATTAAAAAATAAAAAAAATAAATTTCTGAAACTGCTTGTGGTAGGGGATGGTGGACTAATCAGCCTTACCTGTCACTTGTACAGTAGATGGGAGCATTATCATGACATATTTTAGCACCAATAAATCTATATGTCTAATCTTACTATGGTTTATAAGACAAGCCATGAATGTTGTAAACAGGTAAAATAGTAAATATTGGCTAAATAGAGCTAAATTGGCTAAAATTACTATTTTAATTTTTACATAAAGCTAAAAATTGGTTTTACGTAAAAATTAAAACAGTAAAGCATAGCATAGTAGATATAGCTGCCATTAAACCAAGTTTTTAAAATTCTGACAGCATTCTAGGGCTAGAATGATTTTCATTTCTCCTTGTTTCCAAGTTCTTCTTAGTTACATATTCAGATAAGTAGCCTGATGTTTTAAAAATGGGTAAAACCCACAGACCTGCTCTTTGGGAGTGTTTCAGCATGTGGTACATATCTGGGGTTTGTGCTTGGCTTTCAAAGTCCTGTGTGTAGTTGTAGAATGTAACTTAATGGTCATGGAAGTTAAGGCAGAAATAGTTGAGAACTTGGTATAAGTCTGCATGATGCTCCATAGTGTGTCAAAGAAAAGACAAACAAAAAAAAACTCTATCAGGACATTTTTCAGGGATTGTTTTTTGACTTTTCTCTTTCCCTACAGAAGCCTTGAAGAGTTTGTCTCAAAAAAGATGATTTTTTTGAGACATCACATGTCAGGTTTCCAAAGTGATTGCCCAGGAGTTTTTGTTCAGCAAACTGTCCTCTGGAGAAAGAAATAATATCCTCAGTATAACTGGGCTGGCTATCTAAACTAAAAATGCTAATCAAAGGATTAGCAATGTCATATTCTGTAAAACAGACAAATTAATAGCATTCATTCACATGCATGCCAATTTAATTTTTGAGCATATTCTTCTTTTTTTGAAAAGTTACTTTCCCATTTTTGTGGCACAAAGCTTATGAATCCAAAGATGTTTATCACAGGGTTTTGACTCAAATTTCTTTAGCACAGAGCAGAGTTCATTTACAGAGCAGTTGTTTCAACATCTGCCACCACTCAGCAGGACAGGTGACCTATTTTACAATGAGGCTTTTGTAAAAGTCTTACAGTGCCATGTAGTCCTTTATATTTTATGTTCTGATTCTACATATAACCTTTCAAAACTCCATCTTTTTGTTGTGTACTTGTTTATTTAAGGGTTGAAGTTTATACTTTCAAGTAAACTACTTCGAGTTTAGTCAGCACAAGTATAAACCAAAAACTTAGTTAAGAGAAACATGCCTTAAGTCAGTTAATGTTCGCTGAAACCTCACTAATGAAGTACTTGGCACATCTAGTTTTCCTTCTGGTAGATGTGTTCATGAAGTGATGTGTGTGTTCATGATGAAGTGAACCGTGTGCTAACACCAGGTTCTGATGCACATACATCTTGCTTTCCCATGAAGGACCAGATAGTACGTGTCACTACTACAGGCATGTGTCAGGGAAGAAGGCGCAATACATCTTTCCAGTTCTTGTCCATGTTATAAGTTTTTTTATAAACTGGTCCTTTCATATCAGTCCCTGGACCAGAACCTGCATGTAGTGCTGATTTGCTGAATCTCATACAGATGCAGTGGTAAGTATTATTCTCAGACAGACATAGCAGAGCTTATTTTACTTATTTGTCTGTTTACATGGATGTTTCATCTCAGGTGGCTACTTAACTCTTCTATTTTAAGCCTCCTTCCTCCACCTACACAAATACAGGATTTTTTTCAGACTATTTGTGGTCTATTTACAGTGGGCAAACAAGTGAACAAAAATGGTCTTTCCTTGGTTGGATTGCCAAAGATACATGAGACAGAAAAACAAAAGCACAGAACTCTCCTGCTATGTAGTTGGAGAGACAATTTGTCCTATTGGCATCAGAGGCTGATGATCATTAAATGCAAACTAAAAAGCAAGCTGGTAAGTACTGAACATGGAAGAACAGTTCACCATGGCGAGTGTAATTATATTCTTAGCCTTTAATTTAAAGACTAATTATAATTAATTAGATTAATTTAATTAAAAGAAATTTAAATAACAGCTACTTCTGTATTGACCAGTGTCAACACAAGATGGTTTTAATGTTCTGAGCTATAAGAAGAGTGTATTCCTGTTCCTGAGTTTCTGAAAGCATTTCTTGTCCAGTACCACCCTAGTATCTGTTGGGATCAAAGTGAAGGAGAAATTCCCATATGATTTCTGTGACTCTCAGACAGCTGACCAAGAAATCCCTGAAGAAGCACACCAAGAAATAGCTTGATATAAACTCAAAAAGGTGAAAAAAATCCCATGATGTAGAGATAAATGTCTTGGATACGTTTTTATTAATTTAACTGAGCTGGAAATGACAGAAGAGAAAGAATAAATGTGGGAAATACCAAAGCAGAAAAAACACAAGAAAACAAAATGCCAACATTTACTACTTTATTTTAAAAATTATTATTTAAGACAAAGTCCAGTCATAAGCCAAAAGAAAATGTTATTCACCAAGTAATTTGTGTGTTGCTGAAGGAGTTGTAACCCTTACAAAAGCTCTGAAATATTGTAAGACAAAGGTGTCATTGGGACTCCTCAAATGCCATGTGAGGACCTAAAAACATGAAAACAGTAATTCACTTCCTCTAGGAAAACCACAAAACTCTTCAGCTTCCATTATTTATGGTGTTCATCAAATATAAATATGTTTTCCTATCTTCTGCTGATGAAATCATGAAAATACTCAAGCCTACTCACAAAGATGAACTCCAAGCCTGAATCCACTGCCCTCACTATGATTAGGTGAGGTGATCTAGAAGGCTACAAAAACAGGCTGTGGTCATGCTCCTGTACCAGTAACTTTTCACAAAGTAACCCTAGAGCACACCTTCCAACAGATCAGGGGTGTCCTGGTGTATTCATTGCCAACAGCAGAGCTGCACAGACCTTCCTAAAGGTAATGGACAGCCTGTTGCTCACCCTGCTTTACAGACTACAAGTGGAAAGCTTCCCCACCAGCACATGCTGCAAAAAGGTCATGCTGACCCATTATTTCCACAGTTCACCTTGTCTTCCTCCCAAAGAAAACTCGTGGATTTGGTATAATTAAGCCCCTTGCTTTTTGAATAAGTCCACCTGGAAGGTATGCCTGATATACCCGGTCTAATGAGGGTACAGCTGGAACATCTGCTTAACATAAGGTTGAACCATGACAGTAGGACCCAATAAGGCAAAACTTCGGCTCCTGCCATTAATTTTGTATTTGTTTCATTTCAGTTCCACCTGGAGTCAGCTGTGGACATGTTCTGATTCGTTATAACTAATATATAATAATAATATATAATAATAATGATAGATATAATAATAAATAAAATAATAAAATAATAATAATAATAATAATAATAATAATAATAATAATAATAATATTTCCCATTGAGAAGGTGCTGGAATTAGGAGACATAAGAAGCAGGAAGGACTAAGTGTCCAAGCATGCAACACATGAGCTTGGTTTATGGCAAAACCAACAGAAATTTTTTTTACTTTCATATTAAGAGTAATTACATGAAATATCCACTAAATAAACTAAATATCCACTACAGCTAATAATGGCTGCTGAAATATGTTGAATACAGTCAAGAAAAGTGAGTTAGGAACATATGACAGAAACCTCATTCTCTTGAATTCCATATTCTGGCGTAGATTCTTGTGCAAGTGGAAAACTGCTACAAGGCACCCTTTTCATGCAGCATCTTCCAATTTCTGTGAAAAAATATGAGACTCATAAAAAAGCTGGGCTTTAAAACATCTAACAGATTGTAGTCTTTAGACTTGTCTTAGAGAGAGAGAAAAAAGGAAACAAATCAGACATGCTAGCTAGAATAAGCTGAAAAGTATAGCATAATGTTAGGAAATTATGAAAAAAAAAAGGTTGAGGTAACCCTCATGATTTAAAGGTCCAGCCTTGTGTCACTGATGGGGAGACAAAATCCTTTGGCAAGGTGATCTGTGAGTTTTCATGACCAGTGATGCTTTCAACAGGAAAGGATTAACTGAGCAGCAAATAACTTGCCTTTCTTCTCTATGGAAAGAGATCATGTTTCTTATGGATTAATTTCAAAATTAGTTAAGCTTGACCCATCATTTCTCTGTAGGGTTATTTCTCCATTCATCTTCTAAAACACCTTATATCTAGTCTGTTAAAAAACAAATTATATAAATGAACTTGACGCAGCCTTTCATACTAGTCATTTCTGCAATCACTAGACAGTTATTCCTATGATAAATGAATATTTTTAGATTCACAAAGTAAAAGGCTAAAATAGAAAAACAGACTATCCTGTAAGTGAGGAGTTTGGACGCAAAAATGAAAGAAAAGTAATTCAGACAAAATAAAATTTAAAAAAATATTTTTAAAAAATCTTTATATTGGTAGTAATTCTGATACTCATCATGGCATGAGTATCACTGGCAATTATGTTTTCAATGTACTGAGAAAATGTTGAGAATTTTCTTTTTCTTCATGTGTGACGCATTCATAAAAAGGCACATTTCTGGTATTTGAGGCATGTTTTAGGTTAAAATCCTAAACCCAGTAGAACTGATATGGTTGGCTATTGCAGGATGTGAAACATCACTTTACTCCAAAACAAAGCCTTTCCAAATACTGTCTTTGTAAACACATTCCCACAATTGAATTATGAAACTTTCCTCTGTAAGATAATGGGCATATTCCTCTAGTGTGTTCAAAACTAGTCAGTTCACAAGTGAACTCCATTACAAAAAAGACATCAGTTTTATGAAGAAATGAAAACCAATTATGTGGTACGCAATAAGCAAATAACAAAAATGGAAACAATTGCAGAAATTCAGGCCAATTGCTTCAAAATTCAGGTTGTCGGAATAGTCAAAGCAGTATGCACAGACTTCTTAATTTACCTGAAATACAGCAAAACAGACATCAAAAGCATATCTCTGAATTTAATATGATTCTCCTATTTGCTTTAAAGGTCCTTGTCAGACATAAGTCTGTGCTCGTTAACATGTAAGTTCTTGTGAACAAAACATTCAGAAAATTCTGCTGCTTTTACTTAGTAATATTAGAAGTTTTCTTGATAGGATCATTATTCGGTAATACTTGATAGCTAGTGAAGCTCATACTAATGAGGGTATTTGAACTTTAGGTTGGGCTAATTAACCCTGCTTCAATTGCAAAGTAGGAGGTTGAAAGTTTAATATGTACGAACAGAAACAGCAATTAAATGCTAAATTTACTTAACTTGCTAAAGAAATAGAAGCCCATAAAGAAAACTCAGAAGAATGGTCAAGTGGCTAGCATGTATAATCACAGAATTTGGTGCTAATTTAATGTCCCCAAAATAGCCTACCTATTTTGTATCTCTTAACAAGCATTTTCAAAATTACCTCATCGTTGTAGAAGAAAAAAATATATGTGGCCACTCACAGTGGAAAGCAGTAGCTAAGGGAAGAAGTCTAGGTTTCTTTCATTAGAGCATTGATCCAGACTAGACTCAAAAAACAGATTTAGATTTCGGCATCTGTAAGATGTAGGAGGTGTCTTTATGAGATCAGGGAGATCAGCCTACAGCTGATACTACTAGCCATTACAAATTAATGCATTTGTCAGAAAAGAGCATTGATTTCCAAAGGTGGTCAACACCTGCCTTTACCATTTTTTTTGTGGAAAAGTGGTATGCTGATTTTCATTGCTTAATGAGTTCTGTGAATTTCCTGGGTTTTCTGATAGCTGTACATCTACATCTTTCTACTTTAGAATATATGTAACAAACCTTGATAGAGTATATTAGACCTCTAGCCCCATTGTGCTAGGCATGGCTAAGATCATGAAGATAAATACTGACTTATCCATCAGAAATACTAACTCCTTCCAAGAAAATCACCTGGACCACCATCTCACTGCATTGAAATTCAGTTAAAGAAGCAAAGGATTGACATGCTCAGTAACATATGATTGAATGGCAGCAGACAAAAGCTTTGTTCTAAATCAAACTGAATATTCTTCCTGAGAGGACGCTGCGAAGAGTTACATAAAGTACCCAAGAAAACTAATGCCAATGTTCAGATGATCAAATTGTGTGTTCATACGTATCTGAAATATATATAAGAGCTTGTGAAGTTCTAGAGAGCAATTCAGTATTTTAAACTAAACAAGTATAAAAATCAAGAGGCTCAGAAACAATTCTTGTATGACACTAACACCTTGATAACTTTACAATAAAGCTTCTGATTTTTTCATGTAATTTCTTCTTCCAAATTTTCCCAGGACCGAAATATGATCTTTCTCTTTTCTTCTGCAATACTTTCTTCTTCTTTCCCAGCATCTCCACTGGCAATTTTACTTTCACTTTGTCCCCACAAAAACGTGTTGCCTTAACCACCACACCTTCCTCTAGCCTTTCTTTGCAGTCTGATTGAAGAAGCTATGTATGCCTGGGCAAAAGCCAGGCTGTCTGTTGACCTAACCAAAGCAGTGTTAACAGAAATATTCAAGAGGCAAAATGCACTGTATTCAGAATTTGCATAGGCTCCAGTTTTATTTTGATTCCTCAGTGGCTTTACAGCATACGCTCAGGAGATGAAGAGAGTCAGGAAGCACCGTGGCTTGAATACAAAGTATCTTATTTGTCATAGCCATACAAAAAAGCCACATCAAAGTAAAAATTGATATTAAATAATATTTGCAAACAGATGAGAAATTAATGCAAACACTATTTTAGTCTCTATGGCTTCTATTATGCTCCTTTATCGTAATATCAGTGTCTTCTCTTAGGGAGATGTTTCTTTTTTATTAAAGAAATATGATATACCTTAGAGAAAAGAAAGGGAAATGAACTAGTATTCTATAATCAAATGTCAGATCTTCCTCTATCTAAGCTTTCAGATGATTACAAAAGGCTTAGTTGGAAGCCAATTCTTATGCCAAGATACACACTGAAGCATTCCTTTAGACTTTCTATTTGAGCTGCACTCTTATTCCCTTTATTCACTGTACATTGGCCAGAAAGAAATATTATTTGCAAATACAATATTTGATTCTCAACATTTCTTTGTTAGAAGTATACTATAAAGATTTCTTTTCTTTCCTTCTCATCCCTCAGTTTTCTTCACACTTGGGAATTCAATAAGAATCTAAAACAAAGAAAAATACATCTGACTTTTAATAGCTGTTACTCAAAGTGACTCAAAGCTCTCACTATTATTTTTTTCTTTAATAATAGGAATTGAATCACATTAAAATGTTCTAGATTAATTCTTCATGAGCTCCATTTCTGTCATTTTTCTGCTGAGACATGACAGCATTTCATGGCTAAAAACAATTAATTCTCAATGTTTTTCTGAAGCACTTTAGGTTAAGAAGAAAAACAACATAGATACACACCGGTGCTGTTACTAGAATATTACAGGAAAAATAATGTATATTACATCAGAAAATATCATATGTGAATGAAAGTAATTTCCTGGCTTACCTACACCTGAATGGGAGACAGATTTTCCCCAGTAGATGATGGTTTAAAATCAACAACTCAATACATGCCTGTGAAAGCTTTTCCTTCATCTGTAAGTGAAGAAGATTTAGCAAATTCCAGAAGCCCTTCAATCTGCTTGATTTTCTTGTATACATGTTCAAAAATAAGCACTTCAGCCAAAAATTTCAAATCCAAACTCAAGTGGAGAAAAAAAATTTTTACAGATAATTACAATGCAGTTGAAACTTTTGAATATATGTTATCTTATGTCATCACACATAATTCTACTTTAACGTGCTTTCAAACAATGAGACATTTCCTGTTCAATACCAAATGTTAAAACATCATGCAGGAATATATAAGAAGAATTTAAAAATCAGTGTCAACATGTCAGTATTTTGTTAATAATCATAATCAGCTCTAACGAAATTTTTAGTTCAGTACATGTGCTTTTTTGTATTTAACTTACACACATCATAGGGATTAGATGAGACACAAGGGGCAAAAGTTGGAATGTGCAAAATTCTGACTGAACATAAGAATGAAGATTTCCCCTGTTAGGACAATGAAACACCAGAACAGGTTGTCCTGTGAGGTTGTGGAGTTTCCATCCTTGGAGATATTCTAAACTCAGTTGCATGAGGCCCCAAGAAACCTGATCTCATTGGATATGCTGTGAACTGGAGGAGGTTTCCAGTAGCTTCCCTCCAATTTGCATGATACTTTAAGTCATATAAAAACTGGTAGGTGTACCTTAGGAAGAGGCTGAACAACCACACACTTTGAATCATTTAAGTGTAACTTTGGGGAGGACTTTCACATCAGAAATATTTTTTTTTAAATTATTTATTAATTCTTCTCACAATTTATGAAATTTGACCTCTCCAATGTTGAAAAAATACTGTGTCAACAGCTTGATATATTAATTAAGATTATATTTTTATAGTATATCCTTGTATACTTAATTTAATAAAGTAGTTCTTAAAAAGCAAAACAAAACAAATGTGAGGTTTCATTTGATTAAAAATATTTTCAAGGAACTTTAATTATTTACTTTTGGGTGATCAAAAATTCTTTTCATTTTCCATTTGTCTGCTGATGTAAAAAAAAAAAGAAAAAAGCCAAAGCTTTCTTCCCCAAACAACAAACCCCAAACACCTCATGCTTCCTTCTGATACTGGTGTTTCCTGATGCTCAAGTGACATATCAGATAGATAAGTATTCAGCTCTTTTGTAGTTTTTTTTTTTCATCCCAATCCCCAACAAGTAAATGTGTAAATGTGTACTAGCTACTTGTGATACAGTTGGCTTAGGTATAAAGTTCAAAAACTTGCTGGAGAATATTCTACATCTAACATTATATTAAATAGATTCAGGACAAAAAAAAAGACCACAAAATGAGTCACTAAATAGAAAAGTTACTTGCAGTTAAACATTATATAAGATTTCAATTTCCTCAAAGACTCAAAACCGAGTATCATAAGGTTGAAAAATGGATATATCAAATGAAAAAATACGTGTGCTATTTATAACTGAATGGGATTTGCTTAAAGATTTGATTAAAAATTCTAATTAGTTTTACACTTCATTATGAAAAAGTATCTAGAGAATAAGTCATAAAACCATAGAATGGCTGGGGTTGGAAGGGGCCTCAAACAGTTCCAACATCCCTGAACTAGGTGGGAACACCTCTAACTAGGACAGGTTGCTAGAAGCCCCATCCAACCTTGCCTTGAACACTGCCAGAGATGAGGTATCCACAACTTCTCTGGACAACCTATTCCAGTACCTCACCAACATCACAGTAAAGAATTTTTTGATATCTAATCTAAACTTACTTTCTTTCAGTTTGAACTCATTCTCCTTTGTCCTGTCACTACATGTTTTTGTAAAAAGCTTGTCCATCTTCATGTAGGCTCCCTCCAGATACTGAAGGCTGCAATCGCTTCACCCCAAAGTCTTCTTTTCTCCAGAATGAGTAAATATACTGCAAGATGTTATGAAAAGTAGTAGGATAATGAGTCCTTTGAGATTAGCAAGTAGTGCCGTTCTGAGAATTCAATAACAAAACCCACGATTTGGGATGTAGAACCTCTTGCCCTATACTAGTTAGCAGTCAGTTTAGAAATTCAGTTCTCAGGGAGTTATTAGGGAACTGTACACCTTTTTTCCCCATCCATTAAGCACAAAGCACAATTCTGTATCCTGCCTGAAGTATAGAATGGTCCAGATTAGACATTTTCTATCCGGATTCATTCCTGTGCCTGAGCCAGTCAGGAGAGACATTTGCCAGTTTAAAAGTGTTTGTCTAGATTTTCCCATTAGACTTATCTCTGAGAAGAGCCACTAGTCCTGCATTAACAGTACTCAGGCACTGATATCATCTCTAATCTCCCTGGGCAATTCTGGTCTTGAGTTGTTAATTTGGCTTATGGTTGGATTCCTATCTGTTAGAGAGAACTGTGATAGATCAGTGATTTTCTGCCATCTGTAAACAGATGGATTGAAATTAGTTACTAATTGGGGTGAGGGACCGCAACATATGAAATATTAGCCACCTGGGCCATAAAGTCATCTGCTGTAGGATTGCAAAACTCTAGTGCTTTATATTGTCCATAGCTCTCGTAATGCCTAAAAATGGCTCAGAGTGATGTCTTCATAATATTTGAAGCTGGGAAGGATCCAAGTTTCAATCTTTCTTTTGGCTGACAGTGTTAACACAGGCTTCAAACTAGGCAGTGATTAAATTATAGATTTCTGAGTTGGAAAACCCAATATTGCTTTGAGCTGCATTTTAAACTAGTAAGTATTCTTTCACCTCTTATGTAATCCACCTATAATAGCAGACCACTGTCTTGCAAGCAAATCATTGCAATGGAATTATCTCAAACTGTCAATGTCTGTTTTAACACTTGCAAACATGATTCCAAATGTCTGGGGGTGTCTCAAATATATATATTTTGCTACAAGCATTAAGACTTAAATCTTGGATTTGTTGCTAGAACTGGATGCTGTAACCATAGTGATTACCTTTCAGTTGCTAGACTTTGACTCTCCATGAAATGAAGAAGGAAAAGGCTTGGGGAGAGATTTAAACAGTTCACCCAATATTGAACTGACACCTACTGCTGAATCTACATTGATACTGTAGAAAATAGGTACCTTTATGACAAGCAATCTTTGCAGACAGAATTTGAAGAAGCAATATTATTAAAACTGATGAAATCAGGATTAAAGAACAAGAATTCTTCCTATAAATACAAAGGCCTAACTCATCTGCAGCTATTTCACTGCTTGATACGCCAATATATGTTTGTCTGTTTTATCACACCTGTAATCTAGGAGAGACCCAGGAGTTAACATTCATCAGGCTTTCTTAGAACAAGAGGGCTGTCATGCTAAGACTTGGTGTCCATTTGAAGTCCTGTCTCCACTGTAGCCAGTGTCCAATACTATATAAAAATGTACGAGAATCCTCCAACACAAAGAAGTGGAACAATCTCCCTCCCAACAGTATTTTCATTCTGACCCACAAAAGGAAAGTTATTTTCCCCTGAACCATGCTAATTTATATTCTTCCCAAGATTTATTTACAACACACTTTTTGTAAGCCTGTTTTAACAAGTGCAAATTAGGTGTCACTTCTGTCACTAAAAATAGCAAACTGAAAAGCACATCAGAAGAGTAATCTATTTCACTCAAATTATGAGAAATTATAGTTGATCTCCCCCTGACAGAAACTGGTGAATACTGGAGATCTGTTTCTGTTATTGTGCTCCAGGGTTCAGAGTGGGTGGAAAAGGAGGCAGTTTTGATGATCTGCTAACACCAAATCGTTAGAGCAAGGTGTTCAAGTCCCAGAGCCACTATCTGATTTTCTATCCTTTTCCAAAGAAAATGGACTATTGCATTTGGAAAGTTTGCTGTAGGGTATGTTAAGAAGTCAGTCTAGTGAAAGGAATGTATTAAGGTGAGAGCAAAGAAAGGCAGAGCTTTCCCTTGTTTCCTAAACTCCATTCTTCACTCCATTCATTAACTCTACAATTATTGTCTGAGAAGAGTTGATCTTCAGGGAACAGATGTTCATACTATCCTGAGATACCTTAAGATGTTGTAATTTGCTGAAAGCGAGCAGGAGGATAAATTATTTTGTAGTTCAGTAAATTTATTACTATAACCTAACAGATCCAAAAGCCATTCCTGCTATAAATAAGTGAAAAGCTACAAAGCCATTCAGATAAAATATATCCATATGGAGAGTCCTATGACTAGCCAGAATGTTGATCTCTTAGCGTTCAGTGTCTACTGATGCAAACCCACTGGTTCTATTTAATCAAGGTTTATGTGATTAAGGCAAATAACAGGCAAAATATGGGAAAGATTCGTTTTACTAAACTCATACTTGACTTCACCTGCACCATATCATCAGGAACCTTAACTGAAAGCACTCACCATATTGCTTCAAAGATTTTCTTGCTGCATGGCATGGTGCTGCACCCTACTTTGTGCTGTAACTCTATGTGTCTCATTGCCTTAGTTCTGATTAGAAGCCACCAACCAGAGCTATTTTTTTATTGAAAGATTAGCAAGATTCATCCCCATTACAACAAAGAAAAACCTTCCTGTCATCTGCCTTGCTGCTCATACCAGGAATGGTGGCATGACTTGGTCACCTCTGCCATGCACCAAAGCTTCCAAACAATTGATCTCCTCTCCCAGGAGTTCCCCCTGGTCAGTTTCTCACTATCATCTCCTTCTTGCCACAGTCTCTTTTTGTAGGTGGCAAGAGGAAAAGAGTTATGTCTGTCCCATAGTTTACTTCTCTATAGGAGTGCTGCTTCACTGACACTTTTCCATTTGTGTCAACACCTCATTTGTCAACATTGTCCTCAGAAAAGCCAAGCCTTCTGGATCTCTACACTTCGTACTGCTCTCATAACAGCACCTATGATTAGCGCTGCAAGAAGTTAATCCAGTCATACAAAAAGCAGTTGGTGAGAAAATACCACACTTTAGCTTTGAACAATAATGTCACAGACCTAGGCTTCACAGTTTGGACAGCTGCATGTAGGGCTTCTCTGGCTAAATATAAGTCTATTTTAGTGGAAAATTATTCTTACTACACAATAGTGGCATTAAGAAAAAGAAACAGGAAAGCAGTCTTATTTGTAAAAGGAGGAATGAATGCATAGGAACAATGCCTGTTTCATTCACGAAAACACACTGCTTTTCCATTCCTCACTTGAACTGAAATTGTCTAATTTGCGAAACAGTGAAAACTTACCAGTAACAAACAGCTGTTTGCTTGTTTCTAAATGGAAAAATATTCATGAGGGCTTTTACTTGACACAGTTAAGGCTTTACAATGACTCCAGAAATTAAAGCTTCAGGAGAAAATATTGCTTGGCCAACAACCTGTGGATTTAGAATCCCTCAGCCCTCAATAGTCCCTCTAGCATATATCGCATCAGTTGAAATAAATTCAGGACACACCAGATTTACACTATCAGTGATCAAGTATAGGTCACTTAGATACTTTACCCTTTGTAGTGTGACACAGCTGTCTCTAAAAAGCATCAAGAGAAGGGAACCTGTTCAAGAGTTCAGGAGAACAGCTACATATATAATTCTGCTGACCTTTCAAGATGGACCAAAAAATTAATATTTCAGCAGCACAGACATATGGAAAAAAAAAAAAAAAAAAAAAAAAAAAAAACCAAAACTACACTACAACTCAACAAACCAACTCCATGCTTCCGCCAGCAAGGTTCCATCTGCCCTCTCAAATGTCACCATGCTGGACAAACTTCACAACAGCACCTCAACGTTCTGTAGGAACATTCTGTAACAAACCAGGGAAAGCTAAAGTCAAGAGTGACTTTCCTCACTTTTTCAAATGTTGTGGATGTTAATCTTTTTTTTTTCCCATGTTAATAAATGAGCAAACAGAGGCAAGGTAATACTGAAACAGTTGACTGGTTGCTGAGCTCCTACAGTATTTTAATACTGTAAAAACACTAATAAACTTACATACTAAACATAAGAGCAGATAGGCTACTAGATGCCAACCCACAAGATGCTTGGGTGTCACCGTCATTTGAGAAGGTTTGGTGCAACCCTGGCAATAGGTCTGAGCTGCTTTGTCTACCACTCTGACTTGACACTGTAGAACAGTTGTACACAGTTGCTAAACCCAGTCTCAGCTGTAGCCCCATGCCTGGCAGCACCCTGCTAACTCATTCTGCTTCACCCTGCCCTCCTCTGACTAGAAAACATGAAAATTGCCTTGACTGAGGATAACGGTATGTATGTCCTGTGGTCTTTCACAAGATCTTTTATATTTTCCTGACTCGTTCTTGGGACTGTAAATCCTGCTCCAGAGCTATAGTTTCACAGCTGCTCTGAGCTGCTTTGGCTTCTTCCTTCACTCCTGGTTGTCCTTTCCTGCTTGGATAGCCATTGGTGTTGGAGACAGGATCACGGAATCTACCTACATATAAAAACACCATGCAAAAATAACAATGACGAAATTAATCTCTAACCTGAATTCCTTCAACTTCCTAGATATTTAAATGTATGCAGTCACATAGGAAGGGGTGAAAGTAGCAGTTGTCTTGGGCTTCACTGAGGTGAAAGCCCTCTGAAACTTCAGTCTCAGAGAGAAGATTTACTGCCGTAAGCATTAAATAAAACTGATTCTGAGGTTTGCTTTTACTTACAAAGTCATTTACATGAAGACACTCACATATTTTCAGTAGATTGGCATTAATCCAAATTTTCTGCACTAAGCTACTCAATTCCTTAAACAATTAATAATCTCATGTTCTTCTTAGTTACAAATTTTGCAGGAACAAGAGCCTGCACCTCCATATCCTAATCAGTACTCAGGGGTATTAATCAGATGCTTTCCAACTGACTGATAAGTTATTTGCTCTTTCTTGGTTTTTTTTTTTTCTTCTCCTAAAATGTCTGCACATACTATACAGTATTTTGAAATGTTGATTCCTGTGAGACTGGCAACAGCACTGCATTACTGAGGTTTTAATCAAATTAATCATGTTAAATTGGCCAGTGCCATTAGTTATCCAATTGATTATGCTGTTAAAATAAAAATAAAACAAACTCTTTTTTAATCAACACTCTAAAAATACTCTGCATTCTGCTCTAAGGATTTGGTGTGAACAATACATGCATTTAAAGGCAAACTGATTCCCTGCAAAAGCCAAAAGCAAATTTTCCATAGAGAGTCTACATTAGTGTTGTATACTCATCAACTGTGATGTTAGATTATCATGTAAGCAGCTTAATAATATTTAAATTATGCAGCTCATGAGAAATTGCATGAAGAGATTTTCCTCAAGCTGCCTTTCGTAAACATCCCAGATGAAAAGCAAGTATTTACAGCACATTTGGTATGCAGTGATCCCAAGATGACAGAATTCAGGATCTGGAGGATAGCTGAGAGAGTGAGCCATGGAGTTAGGACTCAGGACATCAGAACAGTAGAATTTGGCTTATTTGGGTAATTGCTAAGTAAAATTCCCCAGCAAGCAGTCAAGCAGAAAGAGATGAGGCTCAATTTTTAAGAAAACCAGGAACAATCCATTTCCAAAGAAGGCCAGAATTTCACCAGCAGAATGCCAGGCTAAGACAGGAGCCTCTCCATGAATTAAAACACAGAAGGGAACATACAAGAGAAGGAAACAAGGCAACAAAACTGGCAAGGAAATCAGCAAGATTACTGTCACCTGGCTGGAAAGGAGAGGAAGTGGAACCTCCCTCTATGTGAGAAAGCAGCTGGAATGCTTGGGGCTCTGCCTTGGGATGGATCAGAAGCCAAACAACAGTTTATGGATCAAGATTAGCAGACAAACCAACATTGTTTGGCCTTGTTGTTGTGGGTATCTACTATAGACATCCTGACCAGGAAGAAAATGCAGATGAAACTTTCTTCCAACAACTGGAAGAAGTCGCATGTGCACAGGTCCTGTTCCTTATGGGTGACTAACCACTGCTGTATCTGCCAGAAGGATGATCTAGACAGGACATCTAGAAGACTTCTTGAATGCACTGATGACAACTTCCTGGTAACTGAGAAGCTAACAAGAAAACATGATCTGCTAGACCTTATAGTTACAAGAAGAAAAAATTTGTCTGAGATAAGAAATTCAGAGGCAGCCTTAGTTGCAATGACTATAAATGGTAGAATTCAGAAGTCTGAGAGGAGAGAAAACCAGCAAAACATAGGATCACAGCTATGGATTTCAGGAGAGCAGCTAAGGCTGCCTCTGACTTTCATGTCTGAAATGCTCTTTCAATCTCAATGAGACCCTTCCAACCTAAGTAAGTCTTTGATTCTGTGAAGCATAAAAATATTGCTTCAAATCTTAGTTGGACCTGACAGTAAAAATAGACAGGGCAACAAGAAAGGCCTCTCTAGTTACATTAATTGTAAAACAAAGATGCGTACAATATGGTCAAAAGGTAATTAGGAGTTCACAATCGACATGGATAATAATGTCAAAACTGCTGCCTGCCCTGGTGAAAAAACGTGTCATCGGGGAGGTCTCTGGTGTTATGAAAAACAACAAACATTATATCCCTCTCTAGGCCCAGGTAGGAAACTCAGAATTCAGCAGATGGGAAACTCATGGATTAAGCAGCAGCTAAATACAAGCCATAAAGTGCACTTTCATCATGTAAACTGTATGCTAAGTGACACTGGCAGGGGTTTGGGCAGCACGGGGGAAATTATTACTCTCCCATATTCTCTAATGGTATGACTGCACTTTCAACAGTATATCCCATTTCTTTCCTAATTCTGAGAAACTGAAAAGGATCTAGTGAAGGGCTGTCAATGTGGCCAGGGCCTTGAGCACAAAACCTATCAGGAGAGACATGGGAACTTGCCTTGCTTCAGTTGGCAAGGAGAAAAGCCAAAGGAAAACCTCATGGCAGCCTTCAATGTCCTGAAGGGAAGATTGCAGTAAAACTACTCTCAGTAGTAGCAGACAAAATAATGAAGGGCAACAACTACTAATTGCACATAGGGAAGCTCAGAGTAGATGTCAGGAAGGATTTCTCACCAAAAGGGTAGTGCAGCACTGGAAGAGTGTGTCCACAGATGTTTTGGCATTCCCATTCTTGAGGGTCTTGAAGATACAATAGAGAAGGCAATATCTCAACCTGAGACAGGGTTGGTGATAGTCCTGCTTCTGACAGGAGATTGGAAAATTCCCAGAGGATTTTTCAACCAGCAAAATTATTGTCATTACAAAGGAGAAATGTCATAATTTTCCTCTATGCCTGGTTTCCAAATACAGCACAAAATGTGTGACCTATGATTTATAGGTTAGAATTTTGTAAAGCGGTCAGGATGCCAAAAATAGACAGGAAAAGTATCTCTGGCCATGTAAATCATTTTAATCATGATCATTTTATAGAACACTATTCAGTCATAAGGCTAATGAACAATGAAACAAAGTTGTCCAGAGCATTTTTAGGGGGGGAAAAAGAAGTAGTTACGTGCAAAACTACAAAGCAATCAACCAATTAAAAAAAAACAAACCCACTCACACCAAAAAACCCCCAGTAAGGTATACACAAGTTTGAAGATCTGGCAGCAGCTATGTAATTACTGTTTCTATTCCAGGTAGAGCCACTGACTCATCACATGTCGCTTTGACCTCCATCTGCTTCTCTCGAAACTAGAGAGAATTGATATAGTAGAATGACAGCTGAGAACAGGCAGGAGAAATCAAATAGATTTCAATAACCAGACCTATAGAAATAGATATAACTCCTTCTCCTAAATGGGTAAAAATATATATATATATATATATATGTATATAAAGGCATTAAAAAACAAAAAATCAGCTTCCCTCCTGCATTGTTAAACATCTTCTGGAGCCAAAGAGTCTAGCTATGGTTGGCTGTCTTTACTTCTGATTTCTTACTTTTAGGTTTGGCTTAAGATAAGGCCCTTCAACACAGAATTAAGGTTTGTGGGGATTTTCTTTTGCTTCACGTGATCAGCTAGTTTGTCCTGTGACTCTAATTCATTTTTACATTGCAGATACTCACTTTTTTCTTTTTAACTCTTTAAAAAGAAAGAGTTCTCTTTAACTTTCTGTCCAATTCCTGTAAGATTTCTGGTACTGTTGGTGCTTATAATTCAATAGGGTTTAAGACAAAAGTCAACAAACCTCTCCCATCTGCTCCTAAGATTGCAATCAGTTCAGCTTCACCTGCAGCACTGTGCATTGACACCACAAGGAATTCTACTGAGCTCTTAGCACTGTGCCATCCTCCTTAGACATTCAGTGCACTCCATAATGGTCTTATAGTTCACCCCTGCTGAGCTAAATGGAAATTACAAAGGAAAAAAATAATGAAGTGCTTCAACAGCAACCGTTGTTAGAAAACAGGCTGTTTTCCAATTATCTTGCTTATAGGTAGCAAGGGAAGTGGGGTTTAATTAATTCTTCACTCTTCCACAATGTTTTTCTCTAATGGGAACTTGAAAGTGCTGCATCCTCCCAACTATTTTTTACTTACTTCACTTTAGTCCTCACATCACATTCCGTGTGATACACCCTCAGAGCTCATCAATGCCCAGCTCATGAGTCAGTCCTCCAATCAGTAGAGAGGCATCTCCATATAGTCCACACAAGAAGATGGGAAGTACAGTTTTCACCCAAATGCCCAGCCCTACTCCTTTGTATTGATGTTTCATCTCCAAGCTGGATGAAATATTTTGGAATGACAGTTAAGTCTTAAAATTTCTTTACCTTGGGGTGCTTTCTCCACATGTTTGCAGAGAGGATGAGGATAGCACTTCCTGAGCACAAGGTCACCGTCCTGAAATGATATTACACCATTTCCTTTCATGCCTTCATATGAACAGTGTTTGTAAAACTCAGAGGAGAAGGATGCTAAAATATTCTGGACTTCAGAAGAAAGCAGCATATAATACTAGAAACTTTCCACTGTAGTTGTCAGTACCTGGTCTTGAGCATTAACTGGAGTCCTCAGACACAGACAGGTATGGGCCACCTGGACAAATTTGGTTTGTTTGGGGGATTTTAGCAAAACTTGTCTTTAGCTGTGTCACAGAGAGAAATGTCTGAGTGAAAACATGTTTTCCTCTTACTGCTGTCTACATTTGCTCTTGAAAGATGTATGTCAGCTTTTATTAACTCATGTTGGTCTGAGGGCTACTTGGCAGTAAGAAAATTTTCTGTTCCTTTGTTTTCTTCAGTTCTTTCTGAAACACCAAGTGCCCTCACTGAAAAAAAAGTATCAAGGATACTGTTATTTGCTGCCTGTAAAAAATACATGAACACATTGGATATAGTTACTGTATATGCCACTACATTTTTATTTCTTTACTCCAGCATTCATTACAATATCTTGCTTAATTGTGTGTATCTCCTGTGCCATATTTTTCCTGTTCTCCACCTGTCCCCTCATACATCTTTATGACAGTATTACCCTCTATACAAAAAGAAGCAGCTTCAAAAGCAAAATCAAATATTGTGGGAATACATACAATTTCTTCTTTCCTACTAAAAGCAGTTGATTCATCTTCCCAGGAATATGAATCATACCATGGACATGCTCTGATTCTTTTGTTGGCAACACAGCCACTTAAGACAGACATGGTATTAAATTTGAACTGTGAAAAATGTTGTACTGATGTATCTCACTGCTGTCCCAGACAGTGGGTTATGCAGCTGGAAGTTTGAGAATGGTGTAGTAGTTTTACAACTTTCTTAAAGGAGCTTCCAGCATGCAGTGAGAATAACAGTAACTAACGCACCTGTAAGCCTACCTTTCCTGCTGCTTTACCTTCCTGTTAAATTTTTGCAAGTCCACTTCTAATCAAAGTGATCCAGATGAGTTTTAGTAACTTCATCTCCCTTCTTCCTATGCAAAGAGCAAATGGCACATTCAAGCCTTTCAGGTTAGCAAAGTTCAAATAAGAGAGAATAAAAGCAGCAAAGGACAAGGCAGTAGGTTGTTGTTTTAAAGTTTAGAAGTCCTTACTCTTCTCAGGAGGCAAAACATACAATTCACAAAATACAATTGGGATTTTATCTTCCTCTGTGTTAAATAATACAAAAGCAATGGAACACAACTATCATAACAACCCATTGAAATGTCAGAAAGCATTTATTACTGCTCCTGCTAAGTCTTTTTACTAAAACACTGAACAAAATGCCACAAAATACATAGATTATGGTTGTAACTTAGAAATGTTTTGCTTTGCTTTTCCAGTAATGGTTGGATGTTTTTCTTATCCCATTGCAGTTCAGGGGACTTCTGCTTTGCCTTCAAGGAGCAATAATGGGTCCCAATACAGTAATGCCTTCACTTCCAACATTATTATGAGTCTAACCTTGTTCTTGCTTGTGCTTTGAGTAATAAAGAGTATCATCATTACAGCTGTATGGATTCCTGCTAGATCTTTGCTTCTTTCTGTAAGACCTAACTGTGATGCCTCATACATAATTGTGAAGTTATAAATGCCAACACTTTAGTAAGAATTATCAGTACATTTGAACAAATGCAAGGCCCTTTATTAGCAACTGGAACTACCAACTGGATCAAACAAAATTAAAAAATCACAGAATGATTTAGGTTGGAAAATATTGTCCAACCTTTGACTGGTCTTCACCTTGTCAACCAGACCAAGGCACATCTGGTTGCTTCTTGAACACCACCAGGGATGGTGACCCCACCACCTCACTGTGCAGTCCTTTCCAATGTTTAACAGCTCTTTCTGCAAAGAAATATCTCTTGATGTCCAACCTGAACCTCCCTGGTATACAGCTTGAGACCATTTTTTTCTTTCCATGTTGCTCGTTACCTGGGTGAAAGGACTGACTACTTCCTTTCGGGTAGTTGTACAGAGAGAGATGAGGTCCCACTAAGCCTCCTTTTCTCCAGATTAAACAACCCAGTTCTCTCAGCTGCTCCTCATATGACTTACACCCCAGGCCCTTCAACAGATTTGCTGTTCTCTCCAGAACCTCAATGTCTTTCTTGTAGTGAGTTGCTTAAAACTGAACACAGCACTCAAGGTGTACCCTCACCAGTGCTGAGCTCAGGGGGACAATCCCTGCCCTGCTCCTGCTGGCCACACCATTGCTGATCCAGGCCAGGATGCCTTTGGCCTTCTTGGCCACCTGGGAACACACTGGCTCATGTTCAGCTGCTGTCACCAGCACCCCCAGCTCCTTTTCTGCTGGGCCAGTTTCCAACCATTCTGCTCCCAGCCTGTAGCACTGCCTGGGACTGTTTAACCAGAGCATGGGACCTGGCACTTGGCCTAACAAGACCTCTTACAACTTGTTCTCCTACAGAAGTCTCATATCTGTAAACGATCTGTAATTTTCTGGTGAAGAACATGATTTCTGTAAAACTGAAGTTTGCTGTGTGAAAATTCTGATCCTGTTGAAGAACACCAAACATCTTCTGTATGGAACATAGAAGGGTTTTATCCTATTGTCCTGGAGTCCTAGCTTTCTCTTCCATTTTCCCTGTCAGAAGTGTAGTTCACAAGATCCATGGCCTCCTTTGAACCAGGCTGGGGAATTTGAGTATATGCTTCTCTCCCCTCTTCTCACTGCTTTGGACAGAAGAGGAGAAGAACTGGGTAATGTATTGTTGTGTCAGTCTTCATTGAAAACAACCACAGGAGCATTAAACTGTGTCTTTAGAAAGAAAGGCAAGTACAATTGGTCCAGTACTGTGCCCCCTAATTCCCTGGCTTCCTTGTTTGGCTGGACCACATACTTAATAAAGAGATGCATCTTCCCTGACATTCTTAGAAAGGAACATTTATAGAATGAGTATATTCTCCCTTCTTAATTTCAGCTAAAACTTTTCACCCTAATTTCTGTGCAGTGTCTTGAATTGAGCATCAGGGGGAGGCAAGAGGTGGGGGAGAACCAAAAATAGCCCACAAAGAAAGAAACAAAAAAGAACTATACAAAATACACACACAAATTCCAAACATAAACCCAAAATTCCACACCCAAAACCCCACATCACCATTCGTATCCTCTTACTATAAAATAGCTCTTTTGCAGGTAAAGATATAGAGCTTCCCTTGGAGTTCCGAGATAGGACAATTAACTTGCTGAACATCTAACAGCTGCTTCTGATACATTAGCATTCTTGCAATCCAGGAATGAGTACAGTTTTTTACAATTTTCAAATTTAGCACTTGCTACTCTTTCAAAACTCTGCCTTTCCTATTCTTGTACCAGACAAACACAGAAAATCCTTCTTCCCAATTAATAAGAGTTTGCAGTCACAGCAGGACTATTTGAAGTATGACACTGGTGCACTTCATTGTATTCATTTTGCTGCACAGTGCCTTCATATGCAAACTCATGTAGAGGGCTAATTTCTGGTGTTGACCTAGAGTGGCTAAATATTCACAAAATATTATTTGATTTGCTAACTCTTGCTAATTACTGCATTCACATTATTTATTTTTATCTGTTAAGACTTTCAGAGTGTGCTTTGATATTCATTCATTACTTAAATATATCACAATATGCCAACCTGCTGTTCAGTTCATGAAATGATAACAGAGTTTAGATTAAGGGCACCCTAGAAAAGGGAAAAACAGAAGGACTTTTAGACCATCAAGCTCAACATTGCACATTAAAAGATTCCCTATTTTCTCCTTAAAAGATGGAATTTGTAAAAGGAAAATTAACTACCAGAACAGCGGACATGTGAACTCATCTTTTATTCCACCAGAATCCATAATTCAGCTGATGAACATGGTGAATTACTAGTTTTGTGTCTCTCAAAAGGTTATATTATAATATAGCAATGCATTCCACATTAAATTCTACTGTGCTGAACTGGTAAATCACAGAGTAGAAATTACCAACAAGTCCAAATTATTCAGTTATTTTAATGTGTCTCTTCTGGTTTCAAAGCTCTACAGAGGTTTAACAGGAAAGAAAAAAATCTATTATTGCCCTTACATTATCTATACATATTGCACTAAAAAAAAAAAAAAAAGGATTAAAAAAGGAATTATTATTGTATGCTAACTCTTCAGTCTCTAACCTCAAGTAAGATATGCTTCAACAGTCTATTCATTTTCTTTACTAAGAAATTTATATTCCTCAAATGAACCGTGAGGCTTGGTGCCGGTATTTATCTATGAGGCTGCTTATATTCAGATTACAAAATAGCTTTCAATTTTGAGTAAGAAAGACTAGTTTCTCATAATCACATTTTCACAGAACATCTCTTACCTAGGACTAGCATGTATTTGTCTTAGCACCTTATTGAAGCACTGATACAGATTTACTTATAGTACACATCTACATACACACATTTACAAATTTCTGGTTTGATACAAAGAAATAAGAAATTTGCACAATTATTAAGAAAGAGAAAAAAATCTCATACTAATAAATAAAAATTTGTCACAGAAAAAATGGAAACTAAACCAGATACACATCAAAACAGCTTTATCATTGTTCCTCAAATATTTTACACTCTAAAGGTTCACTATGCTCTGAAAATGTAAGGCAGCACTTTACAAAAGCATAAATAGCACTGTTGAATCTACTGAAATATCATAATTTTTCAGCAGAATTGCAGATTTTTTTTTAATTATGAAAAGTACAGTCCAGAAAAAAAATGTTCAGTGTGTTTCTATAAAATGTCAATTGTTTTTAAAAACAAATCATTTGAAACAACAGGTAGCTGTAGAAACAGATTCTCTTTTTTAATTTTACATTGGGTCCTGCTTTTTAAACTCATGAATAGAATTTTTTAAATATGAAAGTTCAATACAGTGTGATTTATTTTCATATCTAGACAGATGCTTGAGATCTTTGGAAGCTTTATTAAGAAACTAAAAACAATTCTGCAGCCAATTACCACTACAGATGTGACAGATTCAGAAATTATTCATATAGCCTAGAGCTTGAAAGCACAAAATCCCCAGCAAATATTACAAGGTAGAAGATGAGTAGGCATTAAATCCTCACTTCACTCACACCACTGTACAATATTAAAAAAATACAAGAACCTCCAAGATATGGCTAGCCATATGGCTTGCCAGCATTTAATACTTCGCTGATGTGAGATAAGAGAGGTAAGGCTATATTCCATTAAAAAACAATTAGAAATTTTATAACTATGAAATTTGGGTTATTATAGCACAGCAATAATTTGCTTTTCATTAAAACACTCTTTGACTGTGCTTTTTAAAATATGAACTTACTGCAACAGGGACTTTCACGATCGTGACATCACACTGTTTTTCTTATTGAAATACTGAATGAGTGATACCCCCACGTGCTGAGGAATGGGGGAAAAAAAGATAACTTGCTCTTTTAAGAAACACTGCAATTCCTTTGGGATGAAGCTCAGATTTTTTTTCCTCCTTAGCACTTGACATGCACTTTTCCATATAATAGCACAATTGCAGACCAGAGGATCAATCTCTCTACTGTGGTGTTGCCAACAGCAGCATTTTGTGTAAAGCACAGCTGGATGAAACAAAATTTTTTAACAGACTATGATGCTAAAAAATAGCAACTCAACTTCTTCTAGTAGTCATAGCCAAGAGACAGAATTTCTTTTTCTTTCATTTGATCGCATCCTTTGAGATCTCTTGTAGCTTACTGTCACTATTCTTCTCTTGGTTGAGCTTTGAGAATCATTACATAGACACTCTCAATTGTTTGGTTTTCTGTAGGACAGCATAACAATTCCACATAAGCAGCCTTAAGGCCTAGTGAAAATATAAAGAAAAGCAAGAGGGAGAAAAGATAATTATGCATAATTGGAATTTCTGTTCCATCTGTGCTGCAGGATACATAGGCTCTGCTGGATCAAGCAGAAGATGTAGAGGATACCAGGTGCAGCACTGAGGGTTGGAATTTTATCAGTCATCCATGAAAGCTTTTCTACCTAAAAAGATTTGAAATAGGGCAGGTTAGGAAAGAGATAAAACATAGGAAAATTGCACTAGAATAGTGGGGGGTGGAGGGGGCTTATGGGGTATTTGTGGCGTTGGGTGGGGGTTTTGCTTTATTCTTTCATGTTTGGTTGATTTTTGTTTTGGTTTTTAATTTTTGTCTTCTCTCATCCAATTCCCAATTTGTCTATGGTCTTTGTATACGTGTAAGAAGAACTAAGGGCAAACTTCTCTTTAAGTAATGCTTCTAACCCACCTCTATTCAAGTTGCACATTCAAAAACTTGCTTCCTTGATGTTCATGCTCCTCTGTACCCCTATTTAAATTAAATCTCCTACTCAGCAAAGTGCAGCATATATCTCACTGCATGACTTTGTAGTTCCAGGCTTGAACTGGAAAGATGTTCTGACCTCCTCCTAGGGATCTAGGCCAGTAAAAAAAGCAAACAAACCTCCAGCATACAACCTCTTGTGTCTGTTGTGAGTAGCAACCAATGTGCAGGCCTGAAAAGGGGCATAACTATGAAATCCTTGCAAATCTGGGGTCTGTGCTCACAGTGGATGTAATTCTCCTAGTATATAACCACTGATCATCAATCATGATATTTCATCCATAAAGAAAAAAAAAAAAAAAACAAAAACAAACTACTGGCCCAGGGTGAGAAAGAACAATATTTTTATTAACAACTTTCACTGGTAAGTCTGTATTGTAGCTCTGTTGGATGCAACATTTCAGGTAGAAAGTCCTTTTGAAAGGTAACAACTCTGCTGTGATTTCATGACAATGATACAGTCTTAAGAAGCCACTATAGATGAAGAGTGCAAATTGTATCAGACAGTTTTTATGCTGTTTCTTCAAAAATTAGAGTCCAGGCTAGGATTTGTGACAATGACAGAGGTATGGTTTTCTATCACATAAAAGAAAATCTTACTCCTGACCAATTTTTTTCAGTAATAGCTATGATTTTGATGCACTTCTACCATAAAAATGTGTGACAAAATGACCTGTCACTTGAAAACAGCATTGGAGGAGGAGATGAGGAAGAGAAAACTAGTAGTCCACATACTGCTGTTCTAATCATCTTTTAAGAACTCCTGAGCTGCAAAGTACATGGGCTTTTCCACTTGAAAAGATTGACTACTTTTAAAATCACCAATTTCCCAAAAAGACATATACAAGAGAGTAAATCAGACCACAAGCCTTTATAACAATTTCTTTTCAGACAAAATGAAAGATGAAAGATGAAAGGCTGTATAAATGGTATTTCACTGAAGTTATAACATGAGAGCTAAGAAAAGGTGTTGATTTTCTATACAGTAAAATGCAACGGGACAAGAAAGTACCATATTTCCTGAGCTGAGACAAGATATGCCTGGCTATCTAAAGCCATTACATCTGGCAACTCCAGCAGAGGCAGAATGGGAAGTTATCCATTATGTTCTGAGGTTGTATTTGCTCTTTCTGTGGAGGGCTAGGCCTTTGTGGACTGGAGAGAATCTTTCAGGATAAGGGAGGGATTATCAGAAGGAGGTAATATCAGAAGAGTATCCTCAGTGCTATGCAATGCTATTTGGCTGAGATCAGCTAAACAATGCTCTTTTCACAAGTTTGACACTAATATGAGCAAGCTCAGACTCATGATCATGCCTAGTGGACACAATGTCTTCATGATCCTTGAATTTTCTATTGCTACTGGTATTCAGTTACTGAGATTCATTCAAAAATAAACTTCTGGTCAGTCAATCAGTATGAAAATACAAAAAGCCCTTCTTGTTTCTTCCCTAGGACTACACCCTGACCATGTACTTCCAGCAGTCCTGGAGGGATAAAAGGCTCTCTTATTCTGGAATACCTTTGAACTTAACTCTGGACAACAGAGTGGCTGACCAGCTCTGGGTGCCGGACACGTATTTCCAAAATGACAAGAAATCATTTGTCCATGGGGTGACAGTGAAAAACCGAATGATTCGACTTCATCCAGATGGGACAGTCCTTTATGGCCTACGGTATGTTGGGTGTTTTAAGCTGTCTGTGCTGGCAGAAGTGCAGGTAGAGCCAGTGTCACTTTCCTGTGCTTTTTTCCTGGTTTCTCATGTATGAGAGAGTACATACTCCATTTAGTCAACCACAACACACCCAAGGATTTTCCACAGAGCAGCAACACTACCTTTCACAGCTACAGCCATTGCTAATGAAGCCTAATGCCTCTTTCTTTCAGCTCTTCTGAGTGTGTTAAAACTATTAAAGAGTTCTTTATTATGGTTCTTACCTGATAATCAATCACAGCTTACATAAACGCTTCCTTCCTTCCTTCCTTCTTTCCTTCTAAAATTTCTCCATCTCTTTAGGACAATGGGAATTTAAAATTTGGAGTAATTTGAAGAAATGTGGTATTTGGTAAAGAATGCAAAGGAGATATTTGTAAATTTGCATAAATTATTTAAATATTATCTGTATACCTGAGTACAGGTTTTCTTTAATCTGCCTTGGTTTGTGACTGCTTCTTCACTCCACAACTGCTTCTTCATACCGTGCAAGCCATATTCACCCCTGTAGATAAAAATATATCCTAAAGTTTGAACAGGTATGATCTAATAATCACAACTGTAATGAACACAACTGTGTTGTAAATAACTGTAAAGTTAAAATAAAACACACTTATTTTTTATGTTGAGATCGCTGCAAAGCCTGAGTAGGCCTTTATCATATTATTCTTGAAGTTAAGGTAGCTTTGGAAATAATATTGCCTGCCTGAAACAAACTTGGATCATTTTTATCATTCAACTGTGAAAATAGTGTTTGGAGAATATAAACTTGAAAACATAGTTCAGTTAATCAGAAAAGAAGTCATAAAGCATAAAACCTAGCTGAAATACCTCAAAATTGTACCTAATACAGAACTAGTTTTAAAAAAACAAACTTCTGCAGCAATTCAAAATGAAAACATTATTTGGGAAAGTATAACTTAGAGCTTAGTGAAAATAGAATTTTAAAATTACCTCAGCCCATAAAAACATAACCTTTTAAAACCCAACACTAACCATGCAAAGAAAGCCTTCCACCCATCAGTTTGAGCTTCTCAAGGAACAAAACGTTATTTAAAAACTATTATTTTAGCTAATTTTGAGTTTGCTTTTGAACATCTCAGATTCCCAGGCACTGCATCAGTTGCTACCAACAACCACACAGGCACTTTAATATTAATACAGCTAGATCTGTTCTGCTACAGCAAAACTGCTACTTCAGTTGTGAAAAAGAAAACAAGTGACCCATGAGGAATTAGCTGTTCGACCACCGCCGGTCATTATCATCTGCTAAACTTGAGCACTTGAAGAATACATCTTCCTCCTTGCCTTCAGACCTCCTGTAGTTCCTTTCAATCAAACTGATGCCTATGGGACAGTTTTTAGGAGAGGACTGTGTGGTCTGGTCTGACCAACTTTCAAAATATTTCTCCTTTTATTTTTCTGGTTGGTTGGTAGGTTGGTTTTTAAGGCCAGGAAGTAAACTTATTTATACTCCAGAATCTGCACAGTGGCAAGAATGTGTGTTAGAGCCAAGCGCTTCCTCAGAAGCAGTTGTATACAATTTAACCTCCACCTTGAAATGAATGCCATGGATGTGCTCCCACGCACATGCCATACATCGGGTATCAATAACAGCCTTCTGCAGAAATAGCAAAAGAAGCTGTGACGCATCTGGTGAACGTGCTACAAGCCCTGTCATATGTTTCATCCCCAAAACAGCAGCAGGGCTGAGAACCTGTGACCTTGCCTGAGCATAATGCCCATGCTCTTTCTCTCACAAGTGCTCAGGCAGACCTCCTTTGCAACAGCAGAGATGGTCTCCTTCTCATAAGGAAGTTGTTAGTTTGAGTACGATTGAATAACCATTTACATTTGAATAGTTAAGCAGCAGTTGTGCAACTCTGCAACAGCTGCAGCTTGGCAAGTTAATACCCTGTTCAATACCTCACTGCTTGTGTAGGAAAATAAAAACAAACAACAAAACAAAACAAGGCAGAAAATCCTGCACTAATACAAAGGGCACTCTGTATTCCACTCACTTGCAGTCTGGTGCTGTGCAATTCCCTTCTCCTCCCTCACCCTGCCTCACGCCCTTAATGCACACTGCCACAGGGGCAACCTCTAACCCTCCCACATTGCTGGGCTTCCCCACCTTCTCACCCCAGGGAAGGCAGCAGGGTCTCAGGGTGCAGCAAGGCCAAGTATTGCCAGATGGGTCCATGTACACTGTTAGCATTGCCATCACCAACTGCATGCAGAAAGAGATGCTGAGCTGTCAGGTCTTTTTCACCGCTCAAGCTGATGTACCACGCTTTCTCCAAGAAAAGGCAGCTGTTTAGACACATCTAGTGAACAGACTTTGGCCTGTAGTTTTGAGTAAAAACACATGTAGTATCCCCATCCCACAAGAAAGCTCTAACCAAAGACAAAAATAACAAATGAGCAGAAGAAAAATGAAGTTAAAATACATTAAGATTTTTTTCATGAAACAGATGGCAGTTGCTGCACTAAACTTACAAATGGTCACTTTCCTCATGATAATAAATATGCTTCTGCCAGTCTATAGGTTACCTTCAACTCATGTAAGCATCAATTTTTTCATATTTTGGATGACATATGCCTTGTAAGAAACAAAACATGAGAAAACACTGCAGAAAATATTTTTAGGTAAAATTCAGCATTGCCTGATAGAAATTGGAGCACAGTTCCAATCTAGTCTCACAAGCAGAAAAGAAACTCCGCAGCATATTACCTTGATTTAGCATCTGTGCAGTAGAGAGCATGAAGACAGTGTCACCAAACCTCTCACATGGGTTGTAACCTGCAAGTTTCATTTTCATTGCTGAAGACAGAACATTGGCCTAAAATGACTTGAACAAGAAAAACAACACCAATTATGCTGCAACCAGTCTGAGTTCCTTGCAAATTAGTCAGGGCCTTTAACCATATCTCAAGGATGATTTAAATGCTTCCTTTCCCTAATGCCTCCTGTTCCCCAAACAGCTTTTCTATTTTCAGTCCAGAGTTAATGCTTCCGTTCAGGCTCAGTTATGAAATTTTACTGGCTTCTTTAAGCAGAAATTGGAACAATCATAACAGCTCTAAATAACCTGTTTACTTGCACCCATGTACACAGCAGTTTGTCATTGATGCAATGTTCAGCCTCAACAGAGCTGAGGAGAAATAAACCAAGGTTAATCATTTGGCTTTACAGATGAATGAACAAGGGAAACATGCACATAATACACTAGAGTGGTTTTAGATCACTTAACAAAGCATTATCACTTCACTGTGTCTCCATTATTGCATTATTTCTATGATAAACTCAACAATCCCTTTAGCTGTTTTTGTCCAGTAACTTTCAGCTGCTATGTCCCCACAAAGAACAATGTGTGCTATAAACTTGTGCAGAGAATACTCCTAAGCCTTCTGACCTCTAAAATTGTGCATTGTTGTTATGTCTCTTGCTTCAAAAGGCAGTTCTGTTAATTGTTCACAGTAGTAAAAAATGTGTAACATTACTAAACAAGTAACTCTTTCATCCTTTCACCCAAGAACTACACACACAAACACATTTAATTCCACAGTAATATTTCCACTGAATTTCATTTCAAATATGCCAGGAAAGTTGAGTGTGTTGAGTGTCACTGTTGATTATTATCTACCTGAAGATTGTATTTCTTCAGGTTCTGTTGAGTACTCCCACCTTCAGCTATTACCACTTTCTGTGGTATAGTCACCTGCTTCCTATGAGAAAGAAAAAAATCCCTTTGGGTCAATGTGCAAACCTACAGCACTGTGAGGCTGTTGTATGAAACAGTGCCAGCCTGGTGCCAGTGCAGCTGGTAAAATACTGGATTTTTTTTTTTTTCGTTACCCATTTTTAACAAGTGATTGGATGCCATTAGCTTGAACACTTCTAGCACTAGCAGTGTCTCTCATTACTTTCATTGCCTGTTCAGCCAAGATTCTCTAGAAATATCTCCCAAAGCTCCAGAATCTTAAACTAGTACCTGATGTTGCTTCTTTTGCTTCTCCTTTCTCTGCCTTTCCCAAGTAAGATGTAGATATGTAATGTGTCTTTGAGATATTTAAGGAACCATTAATGATTTGTTGTACTGAATTTCATATTCGAATTCTTATGTCATGATGTCAGGAATGGATGCTCTGATTTAAATCATCCTTTCTTAGTATTTTATGCCACCTCTTAATTCTTCTCACATTTTCAATAGCAGAAAAATGGCACTGTGTTGCTTTTGAGACATCATTCTTTCATCACGACATTGCCTCACAATAAACAACAGCAGAATTTCACGTGTATTGGAAGATGCAGATTCTTCAGAAGAGTTACTTGTTAAGAATTGTAATATACCCTCAGTGGCAGCTTTACACAGACTTCTCTCTCTTCTGATGTTCAGACACAAACTCACATTTGATTAGAGCAATTTTTTATTTCAAGGCAAAGGGACTGAGCATATCATGACAAGGTGTAAAGAGCTGGTTTGGAGTATCTAAAACTTTTGGTTTCAGTGAGACCATACATTTCTATACTGCTACAGCAGAGGATAAGACTTATGCTAGGCACTGTTACAATGGCAAGAGGACAAGGGGAAGAATAATCTTTGTCTTCACCATAAGGATTTATTTCACTGCTTCTTACCCAAAGAATGCTTTCTGTAATGCAAACAGTGGCAGACAAATTCACTTACCTCCAACCAATTCACAAACAAGAATTAATCCATTTAACATTGGATTTACTAACCATTTATTCATGCAATATCCATGGAAGCATATCCTAGAAGTGGAATGCAAGAAAAGCTATATTTAAATGCAGAATTTTTAGTTTTTAATAAGATCTTGAAAGTAAATTTAAGTGGAGACTTACCATTTTACTACCTCAATTTTGGCAATATAGCTGAGAGTGTTATTAAAGAAATTTGCTATACAGTTGTTTACATCTTTTATTGCGGTGAAATTTTAATAGTTTGTAGATTGCATTTGCATTGTCAAGATTTGGGACTATGGAGTTTTGGATTTCCTCTAGACTTTTTCGTGGATTTCCTTAAAGAATCATTTATTGAGTCCTTTTGAGGACAACCAATCATGGAAACAAGTAGGCAATTTACACTGGCACTCAATAGATTGTTCTGCTTGTGTTACTAAACAGGTCCAGCCAGAAAACAACACTGCAGTTCTTCTAAATGAGAAAAAGCCATGTCATCTTTATAGTGAAATAAAAAGCTACACTTTATTTCACTACAGAAAAAATACAGAGCAAATTATAAAGTAGTATTTTATTAGATGATAATTCTGAAAATCCCACAGAAACTATTTCTTCCACACATCAATGGCAAAAGATTTAGCAGTGTGCATTTTAAGACTCACGAGAACCAATTTGGGACTCCCTTTATATTTTTAAACCCTAAAAATATACAAGAACTTTGCAAAAATAAATCAAGCAATTATTCATCATTTCTTCCACTTACCAAAACATTTTCATCTTGGAGGGTCAGTTTTCAGGATTTCAGTGGGCAAATGAAGATATTCCTCAATGTACAGCTACTGGGAAGGGGTGTGGATGAGGAGGGCAGTTCAGATGCACAGTTCAGATGCCTGTTCAGCCTGACAGGTCACACTGCACCTGCTGCAAACTGTCTTCCCAACAGACCTTTACACAAACATATGTGCCTGCTGGGCAGTCAGCACAACCCCTTATCACAAGTAGTGCACTGCCAGGAGCATTTCTTTAACTCGGAATGAAAAAATGGTGGAAGAGGACATGCCAAATTCATCCTGAGGCAGAAAGATTGTCTTCTTTGTCCCTTCAGCTGCTTGCAGACTGTTTGAGTTGTCTGTGTCACTCTATCAATCCTATGGTCATCTCTTCTTCCTGGCCTGTAACCCAATTTTAAGGCCATGGCATCTCTGGTGCAAGATGATCACAGAATCATAGAATTGTTTAGGTTGGAAAGGTCCTTTAAGATCTTCAAGTCCAACCATTAACCTCACACTTTAGTCTACCACTAAGCAATGTCCTAAATGCCATATCTGCACAACTTTTAAATACCTCCTTACAATCTCATTACTAATGTACTCACATTTATCATACAAAATGAAACATATCAATCAAGATATCAAGGATTTTATAATTCTGTAACATCATTTGATTAAGAATACCTGAGGTAGATATTCTAGTACTGTATTAACTGAAAGCACACAAATGAAATTTAAGACAAGAGTACAACGTCTAAAACTTATGGAGCAGCATTTTATGTAGACCTTTACTACTGTAGGTAATTCAGAAAAAACTGCAGCTGCTTATGGGCTTCTATGTGCAAAGCCAAAAGTTTCTTTCAAAACACCAAGGTTTTATTCAGCATGAAACACAAAATGGAGCTGGCAGGCTTAATAAATTTAAGTGGCAATTTGGTAGTTAATAAATAGCACAAATTGTAAAGGAAGGCTGAAAACTACGAGAAAAAGGAAGAAATTTAGGGTCCTCTCTGGCCACCAGTCCAGTTAAGTCCCAGACAGCCTTGTTTTCTTCCTTTATCACAAATAGCCTCAGAAACAGCTGGGATGATCCAGCAGCTGGATTCCAGCTCCAGTCCATCCCCAAAAGAGGTGCTTTCCTCACCCCTGAGGTGAGGACACAAACAAATTGAATTCTCCCCAGTGGCATGTGTAGCAAACCTCCCCCCTCGTACCCCCAGGTACAGCAGACATGGCAGAAGCATGCAGCTCTGGGGGAGCAACTATTCATAAACTCCATATACAGAGTTATCAAATAATTCCCTGTATTTGATTCAGAACTTTTTTCCTCCAATTTTAGCCAACTTGGGTTTTATTCCATGTAACGTAGGATTTTTGAGTACATAACATAGGGAACATTTAATACATAGGGAAGATGAGGAAATACTTCAGGTTGAACTGGTCTCTAGAGAATTTTTTAAAAAAACCCATCAGAAACACACAAGTACTGAACATAGAATCAGCTTTAAATATTTGAGCATTGGCTCCTGTAATCAGTAGTTGAAGTACATAAGCAGTCTGGTGGAGTCACAACTGGCTTTACAGGCTTGACTTTCAACACAAGATTTAGATGCTGTAATTGATTGCAGCTATCAAGTACAGCACTTTAAAGAACTAAATAAGCATTTTGTAGTGCAAAGCCCACAAAGATTTTTTCAAAGATGACTTAATTCAAGCAGGGTCTAGATCAAATTCAGATTACTGAATTGTATGTCAACTATTTAAGTATATTAATATTTTTAGTAACTATTTAACCTCATTAATACTATCAAAAGAACAAATAAAATTGATTAGACAATATTTAACAAATATTTCATTTTAAAGCTGAAAGGCACTGCAATGTATGGGTTATGCATTTTCTAGGCAGCACACCATCTCTTACTATCTTCGTATAAATAGATTTTGAATGTTTTTCTTATACTCTATTTTACAGGCTGTGTTCTGCCTACTAAATCTGAGCAAGTCCTCCTTTTCTCCCATATCATAAGTGCAAATATCTTCCAATACTTTGAAATTATTACTCTTTCACTATCAACCTGATCTGCATCAAAATTGCACTTCTAAATAAAATGGTCTTCAATTCTTTTTGCTATCTTACTTTTAAAAGAACTCAAATCCCACCAAAGCTTATCTCTAGTTTGTATAAGTAACATATTATAGTTGGCTCAAACATATTGGGAGACAAAATCAAGTGAAAAAAGAATTTAATGGTAGACAGTAGCACTGAAGAACTTTTGATCAAGTGGTATTTGAAATAAATTTATATACACACTCTACGAATCACTTCATCCAATAATAGTATAGGCAAGGTTTTACAAGTATTTCCTTCTTTACTTGCTTTTAGGGGGTAGGCATTAAATGAGAAATGAATTTTTTGTGTATTTACTAACTCAGCTTTCATCTCTGCACACTATAAAAGCTCAGATGCAGAGATACCTGACAACTGAGTAACCAGAAAGAAAATCCTCACAAGCTTTTCGCAGCTGAGCCATGTAACTCCTGTTGTTTCAGTGTAGCCAGTTAGATACACACCTTTGAAGCAGCGCATACCTAATCTGCATACTCTGGAAGTTAGTGCTGAAGTTCACATAATGTCATAATATTTGCTTTTTCCCTGAAATACTAGATTTTTAACAGATTTCTTGCTTCTTATACTTTGCTGGGAACACCAAATGGACATATACAGCTACAACACTTGTATTTTTGAAAGAAAAAGACTTATATAGCTGGAATATATTTTAGCAGTACAAATTATGTAGTATGTGTCTTTATATAAGGCTATATACAGATACATGTAATAGATCTATGCTGAATCCTAATATGTTAACATATTTTAGTATAGTTCATATCACCATACATTTGGTACGTACCATATAACAGGTTTTTTTCAGGTCCTGAACTTCATTAAAAAGCCATTTATTAAAAAGCAATTCCCTCTAATGATGAAAATTTAAAAGGGACAGTAATTAAATCTGTACTTTGCTGCAGATGTCCAACTTACTATTAATTTTGAGTATGCTGAGAACAATTAATACTGAAGGACAAAATACAAGTTTTTAGCTGCTTAAAACTAACCTCACTCTCTTCATTTATATTGATGTTGATTCGTGACATCAGTGAAACAGTTGTTCAAACAAAAATCAGAGTGGCATAGGATGAGGAATCAAACTGTACCATTTCTGTGTAATAAACGTATCAGGCAGGTAAATTGAGGTCGTAGGGGAAACAGCAAATATTTTACCAGACCTGCACCAAACTGATAAATTCCCTTAGATACAAAAGAGAGAAGAGTCTTAATTTAGGTGCTCTCTCAAAGAGAAAAGCACTTTCCTAATAAACACTACCTGGAAAACTACTGAAAACCTGAAGAAATGCTGGCACAGCCTGTTTACTAGCATCATAAATGTGAAAACGGAAAATTAGTAAGTGATGCCAGGTTGTGGGGGCTGCTGTTCTTAAAGACTGCTGTTCTTAAAGACTCTTTTCTTTCTCAAAAGCCCAGAGTCGTCAGGCCATGTCTGCTCTCTGCTGCAGCACACAGAAGGTTGGGTGGTACTATTTGAAGTGTTTAGGGGTATTAGTGTGAAGAGCAAACCTGCACTAATTTAATTCACTACAGCAATCAAACACGCTGTTTATAAGTAGTTTTACAATAAATTAAAATCCATTTTTTGAGGACAGTGCAAAGCTGTAAGTAATAATGCATTAAAAATATTTTCAGGCAATATATTTTCTCTTTAACCCTCACTCTTCTATAAATATCCCCACTTAAAAAGAGGGTTAGCTTTTCTTCTCAAATATCATTGGCCTGGCTTAAAAGTAGCTGCAAGAGAATTCACAATCAAGGTAAAAGCCAAGCCCTTGAGTATAATATAAAATTAGTTACTCCATAAAATACAGTAGTACATTCCTGTATTTGGCACTTGTTCTGTAGTATCAACATACATGGTGTTATAACTGCCAGGACAAAATGACCTCGTTTTTAAGAGGCAAAATATGTGACAAATAAAATGCTTTAATTTATAAAACCATTAATAAGGATATCAAGCTGAGCAGACAGGAGGTAAGTATTTCAAACACAATTCATGTCATTTTGGATTACAAATATAACTAGACATGATCTTTCAGGGAAGAATCTAGAAATATCAGAAGTCCTGAAGTTACTCAGAGACTAAAGTAGGAGTCAAAGTGTGGGCAAAGCAACCTGAAAATCATTCAGCACTTAAAAGCTATAGTAGGTAAATGTATATGGGAGTGACCTACACAGAAGTCTGAGCTGACAGTGAACCTCAGTCTCTGGGTAAATCATCAGGCAGCAACAACAGCTGCAGCTTCCCCAGCCTGGGTATGGCACTGTCTGCACCCAGAGTGGTTGGTTTCACCTTAGCTGGGCTACCTGCCCTCAGGTCAGAGTAACACAGCAGGCAGTCTCAACCTCAGTACCAGCAGCATGTCCCACTGACAGAAACACTGGCTCCAATTTTTGAAATTCCATTAGAAAAGCAAACAACAAATACCCAGATGCAGCAACAACAGAAAACACCTTCACAAAATAAAACCCAAACTACTAAATGAAACACAAGCACACAAATGGAAAAAAGCACACACACGTCCTTTCTAAAGTCAGATCAGTAAGATCTCACATCACACAATACACTCATTACACTTAGCTTCTCTTTGAAGAAAATAGCTCAAACCAAAGCACATACAAATTACTTGTGCTTGCTAATTGCAAAACTAAATGTTTTCCACATATGCCAAGTGTCCAGTAGTACTTTCGTTCAGAAGAAAATGCCAAATTTTTCCAAGCCACATGCGTAACAATAGGTTTGGTTCCACCAGACACCAATCATCCAAGAAGTATGTATGCCCTCCCATACTAGTTCTGTACATCAGACAGAGGAGTTTATAGTCTGAGAAGATAAGTTTATGCAAAGGGTAATCTGACATCTCCCATGTATCATGGCACAAGAAGAAGAAACCTGGGGAAGTTTAACTAGCTGGTGCTCTGATGCATGCTGTTGATGTCTCTTTTAACAGAGCCTCTCCAGCAACCTCTGGGAGCATGGTCACAAGAGACTGCAAATGCAGCATTTTTCACAGTCTTTAGATAGATGGATTTGTAAACTATGTGAGGCAGTGTGATCAAATGGCTATACTGGAAACACAAATATACTTCCAGTCCTGTTCCTATTGTATTGTGTAAATCAAGAACCTGGTAAATAAATCTGGTGTGGAAAACTTAATATTTTGAGGTTTATGAGCAGATATGAGGTGTTTCAAACTTGTTCTCAGGTTTGTTGATGAGCCTTTTTACAAACAAAAGACCATATATCCTAAGGCTAGCTATTTTTTAGTAAAGTGAGAGCTAATTTTAGCGGGTTTTTAAAGGCCTAATAGTTATCCAGTTAATTACCCTTATATCTTCAATTCTGCATTTATCAATTTTAGTATCTCTTGGCCAAGGGACAGAAGGAAAAATTGCACAGATTTTATTGTTAAGGATTTAGTTCAAATAATGTCTAACCAATTTCCTGTTATTTTCTTCTGTCAGAAACCATCTGTAGAATACACTTTTGGAGTGCAATTAAAAACAAAAAATTCAATTTCTATTTTATTATTCCGGAACTATTCTGCAAAAAATATTTCCATACCTGAATAAATGTTTTTGAAGAAATATTTTTGACAAATCTCTAGTCAGGTTTTCATATGGAAAGAGGAGAGAATAAAAAATTGTCAGATTATTTCCTAAGAAATATTCCATTTACCCCAGTTGACATATTTCAAATACTTTTGGCTATGTGTTACAATGTTACAAAAAGGCTTGTCTTGTTACAATGTCTCCAGCTGTTCAGTCTTTCACTGAAAGAAATAAATGAAAAAGCTATAAAATTAGTATTTTTAAAATTTTGGCAGGATTCTAGAAAGTTGTAGCAATATTTCATTTTACAAACTATTTCTTTACATGAGACTGTTAATTCTGCTCCTTACACAATTTGATAATACAGGGTTTACATTTAACCCATCTACAGAGAATTGCTAAAGTGCATAAGGGTTCCAAGATATCTCTCAGGGATATTAGAGTTAAGCCTAAACTGGCACAAGACCTGTATCAGCCAGTTTTTTAAAACACCTAAGGCAACAATTTCAACTTTTCACCATCTACCTTTGGATGCAAGGAAAAGCAATTCCCACTGAAAGACTTCAAGATGAGCCAAAAGAGTTCAGCAAGTAAAACCTGCTTTAAGTAAAAGGCTTAAAAAGGGAAAAAACAAAAAATAAGAAAAGTCTCCTCTAAGGAGTAATGTAACTCAAATTCTAGAAAGTTTTAAAATACATGCTATCATCCAAGTGTGGGCACCAAGTGTGTATTAAGACTGCTACAGATTTCTGTGTTACCTGGGAGCCCCCTGCTGGGGCTCTGTCATGAGAAAACAAGGAATGTTTTGAAGATGTGTCACAGAGGTTTCAGTAATATTTAATTATGCAGTATATGGTATGTTAATGCAACCTTATTCAATTTCTCATAAACGAATCACTAAAAAGGAGAACTGCATAGCAGATGCATATGCTTAGGATTAGTTAAATACTCAAAATAATTTAAAATATCCCTTATTCTCAGAATTCATTAGTATGATTCAAACAGTCTATCTGCTAAATATAAGGAATTCAAACTTATGGATGATCTGTGTGGTCATCATTAAGGTAGATATAAACAGAATAAGGTATATTTTGTTTGATAAAAGATATAGAAAAATCTTCAGGCACACAAGCTCCTCTTTAGGTCTAACCAAACCAAAAAATTTCAGGCTAAATACATGTTAAAACAATTGCTGTAATTCACAGATCATCAAAGTATTTTCTTTTCTGAAAAACTCATCTAAAATATCTCAACCCATACCATACTCTCTATCTCCTCCATCCTGCCAGATACAGCCATTCAGAGCTCTGTGTAATCAAACTGCCTGGGTTATAAACAGCAGCCTCTTCCACAAGTATTTTGTACCCCTGTAATTCCACTCTTGTGGTTGTGATTGATACAGAAATAAGGCTTAGGTTCCTTGAAGATATTTTGTAGGTCTCCCTATAAGCTGGAAATATTTTCTCAATGGCAGTGGAAGTTTCTGTCTTTTGTAAGCATTGAGGTGATGGCTGTTTGATATATATGTATGAGCTTTCACTCACCAGTGATCTTTTATTCCATATTTAATTCCTTTTTTTCTGTTATTTCCTAATGGCAAAATGTCAAGATTATGTTTAAGATGCCAGTGAAAATATCAAAGCATTTTCTTGAGGAAAAAATCAAAGGCCTGCATGCTCACAAGATTATAAGTAAATCTGCCTGAATACTGCACAGTGCTGTTCAGGACTTTTTGCTTTCATGGGGAATAACTCAATCTTCTGCTATACTCAGTCACCTGTAGGAAATTTTTTCAGTATAAGCAAATTATTTGCTAAATTGAAGAGCTATTAGCATACTCAAAGAGAAAGTCCTGGTCATAGCAAGAGGAGTTGAAAGATCAAAGGAAAAAAACGTATTGCAGTTCTTCTCAGTACAGCAGGTATGCACTTACTTTGTGTAAAGGTAACAAAAAGTAAAATGTATATGTAAATATTTTCCCTTCCAAAGCATCTTTAAATTAGATGCAGGAAGAATGTATGAACTACTAGGATATGCAATATATGAACTTTAAAATTTAATATTTCCAAACCCATTTTTAAACCCTTCTCCAATAAAGATTTAAAACTCCATCCTTCAATACAAAAATAAGGTGTCCATTGAAAGAAAAGAAATCATTTTGTGAAGCCACTGGACACTAAACCTTAGTGCTAATATGTTATTTAGCTACTAGACTTGAGAATAATAGAAAAAAAATTACACAGTATGGTAAGTAGAGGGATGAGAGTTTAAAAACCCTACAGGATGACACAATGTCTTTCATACTTTTCTGCATTTTATTAGATTATCTTAATGAAAGAATGCCCATGTAATTTATTATGACTTACATCATCAAAACAGTTCAGGGAAGAACTTCTGAACTATGAAATTCAACAGAAATTATGACACAGTAGTCAAGTAGCAATACCTTACTGTATTTCCCTCTTGTTCTTTTAGAAGGGGGGAAAAAAAGAAAAAAAAAAAAAAAAGGTAAAGTTACCCAACTACCTCTTGGGACTCAAGAAGCCATGCAACACAGGAATGTTACAATGAAACAACACAAAGTGAGAAGTTAACACCATAAACAACCTGGGTTTTAGCTGAAAATTCTCCTTAACTACTCAGACAACATAAGCAGAAAAGTTGACCTGTTTTATAAGCTTCAGTCTTAATTCAGCATTTTAACTTTATAGCAAAGAGCATCTCTGTCAACTAAGGCAATTTTGACTTGTTCTGTCTTTATGAACATTGCATAAATAAAGGCACAGTATCATTGGAAAGCATCTATTGTACTGTGCTCTTAAAGCTAAAGATAGAAGAAACAGGCACAACAACAGATTCTGACTGTGAGGAATTGCACATCAACTACTTGTAGAAATCAAATGCAGACGTGTTGCTAGGAGAGAACAAAAGCCTGCAGAGTCTGAGCCTGCAGAATACTAAAGATCACAGAATCACAGAATATTCTGAGTTGAAGGGACCCACAATGATCCTTAAATTCCAATTCCTGGCCCTACACAGGCCAGCCCCAAGAATCAGACCATGTGCCTGAGAGCACTGTCGAAATGCTTCTTGAACTTTGTCAGGCTTAGTGCTCTGAGATTACTCAAGACAGGAGGAAAAAGGTGAGAAGAAGACCTTATACAAGTCAACACCATAGCGTGAGCCAGGAAACACTCAAAAATACATAATAATCTGTCCTGGTATTTAAGGAGCTTAGGAAAAGAAGCCTTGTCCTCATTCTATTCATGATTTTGGGATATAAAATGTGCACATTTTCCTCCTTTCTTTCATTGAGGCTTTGATCCTCTCAGCTGGAAGAGCCAATAGAAGAGCCATCCCCACATTGCTCAAGTTTCACCATTCTGTGCAACCCAAACATGCTCGCACCAGCTTTCAAACACAGCTAACCTTCACAGTTTTAGTGAAAACTCAAAGTGTTCTTTAGCCAGCCTTTGTCTGATAGTACTCTAAATGCTGCCAATTAAGGTGCAAAAAAATTAATGTGTGAAAAAGTACCAAGAGATTCCATTCATACCTTTTCTTGGATTTCAGATACTAAAACTTGTCAGCCCTGTAAGTTGCTAAGTATTAAAAAGTATGACTGTACTGCATAACAAGGCACAGAGTGGGCTACCTGAACTAATTTAAGTACTTAGCTGGACCACTAAGTACTGGTACTTTAACAGACCCACCTTTCTGGCTGTCCTGTATTTCATCCATTTGAAAAATACTCTGCCACAAGAAGAAATTAGAATGCCAGGTGGATTCTGGATAGAACCAGGAAATCCTTTCATGAAACTTTTAAAGCCAGTGCACATGTTTTGAAATTGAAATTTTAAAAAAGAGAAGCAAAAAACAGACAAAATAAGGTCTTCCAAGATATCACAGGGAAAGCATTTATACATCTGTATTATCTATTGAACATACACATTTCTTTATATTATGGAATATATATTTTAATTCCCAAATAATATGTATTTAATTCCTGAGATCACACTGTTTATAACAAATCTGCACACTCCGTTATTGAGGGATGTTCAGGTTGCAGAGGAGTGGTGACAGATGTTGTGCATTCAATATGCTACTCAACTGTATATCAGTCTGCTGGATCACTGGTGCACACAGCATTCAGTGAATATAAAAGAGCACCAAGTACCACTGTGTAAAAAAGAAATTTTATTTTTTATATAAAGAGTATCTAAAACCAAATAAATCAGTATGAAGCATCAACATTGGAGTAATTTATTCTTACCTCTCTAAATATAAATTGTTAAGCAAATAAATAAGCATGTTCTACTCTAGAACCATTTACAATTCTTGTATTTTTCTTCCACATAAGACGTTTTTGGTGTACAGAGCTGCTACCCACCTTGTAAAACAGCTGCCACTACTGAAAGACAAAAACAGTGAAAATATTCTCCCCTCAAAAGATCCAGTTACAAAATATTCACCCCCTCCCCACTGAAAGTTATCAATACTGTTTTAGTTAACAGACATTTCAGGATAAAAATATCTCATTGGCACAAACAATGATTTTCTTTTCAAACTTGTGAGCAACTCAGATGAAATCTGCATATGATTCATCAGTGTTGGCAGTCAGGAGAAACTTGAGTGCTCAAAGTACAAATGAGCAACTCACTCTCTGGGGCTCACTCTCTTCTCTATCTTATGCAGGCCCAGCTGAAGAACTGGGTTAAAAGGACAAGCTCATATAAATAATTCATACAGAGAAGCCCACATATGTGTGTGTGTGTGTGTATATATACATATTTTTTTTATATATATGTGTATATATATATATATAGAGAGAGAGAGAGAGATACATATGTATATGTATATGTATATGTATATGTATATGTATATGTATATG
>CM031860.1:40953081-40977740 GCA_018697195.1 Certhia americana | reverse complement strand
TATATGTATATGTATATGTATATGTATATGTATATGTATATGTATATATGTATAATCTCCTAATCCACACTGTGCTGGTTTAATTAGGTCTTTCCCAGACTTCTCCAAGTTAACCATCACCATTTCCCTACTAGAGATTACAGCACTCTAATGGATGCTAACAAAGGTTGCTTTGGTGAACACTTCCCAGTCTATTGCAGCCCCTTGAAATAGTTACCACCTTAGCCAATTTAACTTTCAATCAACAAAAACAGACTCACAAAGACAATCCAGGGTGTTGTCACATCAGTAACTCTGCTGGTAGACAATAATGGATTTTTAGATTCCATGGAAGGAGAAAATTAAGGATTAAAAATAAAGGATAGGAGTCTCTTCATGTAGTGCTGCTGCACCTGGGAAAGGAAATACTGCTTAGCGAGGACAGAGAATTTTTTTCAACATCAATCATATTTCTACACAAAAATCACATCATCATTCCTCCCAAGTCAAAGATGTTCAAAAAAGCAATCAAATACCTTTGTTCACACTTTACACTGCCAGCAGAACCAATATTTTGGCAAAACCAAAAATCCTCTGACTGAAGTCCCAATACAAGGTTTTTATTTCACTCTCCAAGGGAATTAGTCACCACACATGGTAGATTAACTGCAGCAGCTCAGCTTCTTCAGAGCTGCTCAAGTTTCCTCACATTATATATATCAAGACATAATTGTGCTGCCAGCTTTGCTGACTGGAATTATTAGTTTTCATATTCGACTACCTGTCTGGAACAAATGAGGTGTACTTACTGTCTGGACAGGATGGGAGAACATGGGTAAACAGTGAATACCAGAGACCTGAGGAAAACCCTCAGAAATCAATCATACTTTGTATTAAGAATTGCTTGACTAGTCTGTAAAGACTTGATAATCTAAGAACTCTAAGTGACAAAAACATGTTTTAACGAGTATTAGGTCTTAGATTCAGTTACAAACAAAGCAGTGTCATACCATAAGATGCCATTTACTGCTGCTCTCTTTTCTGGGTGATACATGTCATTTATAGGTTTCATAGGTGAGTTCATTATTAAGAAGCACAGCCATATAAATAACTACAGATTCAAGTGGAGGCCCTTTTTCCTTTGCCTCAGGGCTCTTTTTCAGTTTTCTTTGTCTTATTACAGGACTCCTGTAGAAAATGCTGCCTTCCCGTTCCCTCTCTGTTGCACTATACTAGGAGCTAGTTTCAAATTACGCTCAACATAAAGTCCTAAAAATCTTGAGTCAAAATTTTCTGCAATTCATTAGTTACTAATTTTTTCTTCTGTATAGCTAAAAAAAGGCAGGGCTCACCTACAATCAGCAAAATTCCTAGTGGTTCACAGGTTCACATCTTAAACAGAAAAAAAAAAAAAAAAAAAAAAAAAAAAAAACCCAACAAACAAACAAGCAAACAAAAAACAAACAAAGAAAAGGAAAGCAAACAAACAAATACCAAAAGTATGTTTGGCCCCGAAATCACCAGTTGTTTTGACCATGCACATCCTGAAACCTTCCAAACCAAACTGTATATGCAAGATGTTGCTTTGTTTCTGCTTCTGCCAAAGAAGGGGGGACAACTGAACATGTGTGTGTCTTTCACACACAATAAGTATACCGGTGTCCAATTTTGATTTATTTTGAAATCAGCAACAACAAAACAAACAACCCAAAAGGTGACCATACCAGATGACACTAACATCACTGCTGCCATCTAGCAGACTTTTATCCTCTCCTGAGCAGGGTATTTCTGGCATTTAGTCACTTTTAGAAGGTTTGCATAGAGACATTGAAAAAGTTACAGATTTTTCACCTTTTTTGTTTGTTTGTTTAAATCCAAAGTGATTGAAAACCAGTTATCTGACTTATTGTTCTCTTGGACCTTCCTTTATGCTAAGCACTTCCCATCTGGCTCAGTCTTTTCCTTTTTATCTTGCAACACACTTGCACTGTCAAACTAAATTACTACTAAATTACTATTTGCAGTAAATTTCAGCTCCAAATCTAAGGCACTTTTTATTGAAGTGTCTTGTTTGCCCTGGTATGGTTATAGCCCTCTTGGGATTTATATTGTAAAATTTATTTTCATGGCTTTATAGCCATGCAGTAAAAATTCTCATTGCACTGAAATTTGGCTTAGAAGCATCAAATACAGAGCTTTTTTTAATATATATTTAAAAGGTTACACTGTAAAATTTTAGTGTTTTTTTTTTTAATTATTTCATTATATTTACAAGCATCTTCATTCCTCCATCATTCATCTTCACTCTGCTCTGAACTATTTCTGAAGCACTACATTGAACAAAGTAAAGGTCGAACATTATCTTTAAAAAGTACATATCTGACTTAAGGTCTTGATTTTAGAAGGTTCTAATTCAGCCAGATTGACATGTTTTCTCACAGACCTTTTGTTTCGCCACTTCTCATCTCCTCTACGTATGAGCTCTCCCTTTCCTATTGCCTCCTATTGTCCCCACTCTGCTGTCGCTCCAGGCTCTCCCCTTGGGAAAGGCAAAAGCCAGCAGTCAGTTTGTCTGCATTTCGGGTAATTTCCCCACCCCATCCCTACTTTGTGAAAGTACTATGTAGCTATTTAACTGTGTATCTATGTAGCTGTTCTCTGAAGCAAAGTTCTGGCAGCTGATAGACCATTCATTAAGCGTTTAAGCAAAAAATGATGAATTTACTGACAATCAATTTGAGTGCCAAGGTAAATCTCTCATGACAACTGAAATGTATTGTCCCCTTCCCCAAAATGTTTTCATGCCCACAGCACTCTAATTGAAAATTATGCAACCTTTGAGACACTCCTACTTTGCACTGACTGTAGAAGTCAATATTTTCTGTGGGAAAAAAAAATAGGGAAAAAAAGTGATCTACGGCTCTGGTGGCAAACCTTTTTAAACTGTCAAGTAGGACATAAAATACAAAAGAACAGTGTTCCCACAAGCATTCCCAACACCTGCTTAACACCTGATAGCACCTATTTGCATTCAGAAGAGAGGTTAAAGGTGGGAATGATACCATCAGCTTACATTTTACAGCAAAAATCAGAGTAAGGGACAGAGTATTCTGCTTGAAGACCTCACTTGCCACAGGCAGTTCTTAGGCGGTGTTGTCCTATAGATCACAACACCATTACAGGTGCAGGTGTTCTGCAGGCTGCTGCATCAGAGAGCCTTCACAAAACCCATAAGCTTCAAGTGCTGCAAGAGATTTCTGAACCTAGAATACTTACAGGAAGATCAGCAGTGACCTTTTCCAGTAAACAACCCTTCATCATTCAAACAAACAAACAACAAACCAGCAAAGGAAGTAAATACAACGGGGTGGGTTGTGGAGGGCAAGAATAAACAGCAAATGGTAACAGGTTTCAAATTCACAGTCAGTTCAGTCTAGCAGAAGAGCATTTGACCATTGCATAGCTTTGTAGGCACAAATCAGATGTGATAAACTAGTATACTAATTGAAGGAAACTGAAGTGACCACAACAGCAAGACAAGGCACATGCTTACTCCAATCAACACATCCTGCATCAGACCCAGTAACTGTTTGGGCATCTAAAGACACAGTCACAAACCATTCTTTCTCTCCTTGGGGAATGTCAACACTGTGCTCAGTGGCTGGCCCCTGCCTGAGACTGCGTGTATACCACAGGATTAGGCTCTGCTACTGAGACAGACAGGGAACATTCTTAAGGAATAAAGTTTTAACTCTTCCAGGACTTCTATCTCAGACAAAGCTCAGGCAGCTTACCAGCAATGAGCTGACCATGGCAATCCACTGGTGCTGAATATTCCCACTGATATGGGAATAACTTGACAAAATCAGTAGTGTGGGAGCTTCTTCATCGTTCTTCATCGTCATTAGTCTCTTCTGATATGGTGCTCTTTAACTATCTTTGGGGCCCAACACTGAGCCCAGCTGATGAACTGATTCAGGAACAATAGTCAATTCAGGCAAATTCTGCCTCATTTGTCTTGGGAGCTGTTGTGTTGATAAAACCAGGGGAAAATAAGAACGGGGTAAGGATGCCTCAGAGGATCTACAGGACAACATGGCAGCCCAGGCAGACAGCTCAGTAGCTCTTAAATGTGAATAGAAAGAGCAATAGGGGCAGTCATGTTTTCATTAAGTTGTTCTTTTTCTCAACATTCTTATTTCAAGCCAATGCAGTTGATTGATTTGACACCCCACAGATTAACTTTTCATGCCTGTCTTTTGCTTGAAAACAGACATTTGTATTTATACCTCAGAGAAAACCCAGTATTCCTCCTTTACATTTGACAAGTCTATTCACTCTCAGAAATGTTACCAGCTACACAGGGAGAGACAAACCCAGAATGATTCCTCCAGGTCTCAGCACAAATCCATGGCCATTACTAGGCTACAGCATTAGTCAGTGCTACTATTAGCCATTGCTTCTTCTAGGTTTTTTCAATAGTTTGTTGTGATTTTGTTGGAGGGTGTTGTTGCTGACCACTGCAGCTCTTTTTATCTTAAAAGCAATGTTTCAGCCCTTGAAAGACAGTGCAAAATTTCACCATGTGTCCTTTTCTGGCAGCAGTTATACTAGGTCAAGACCTTGATACCCAAGGCAACCAAAGTTATTGCTGAGCTGCTCACATTTCATTCAAGGTTCAGTGTGGGCCACTAAAGGGACAAAGATGAAGGAAAGGCAAATCAAGCAAACACTGACAAGTTCAGGGTACTGATAAAATACAATAGAAAGCCCATAGTCTTACCCATTTTTTCCCTGCCTAATCTTTGTGCAACTTCAATATAACAGGTCACTTTAGCCAACATTATAAAGGCCTTTGAGCTGTGTATTTCTGTTTAAACATCTTCCTCAAGGTCCTCTTTATTTTGTCATGATTATTCAACTCTACTATTTCTCTGAGCAGGATTAAAAGGAAATGTGTGTTGTACTTTTAAAGCTAAATCATACATAAGCTTTCCTTATAAACTTGAGTGTCATCTCAAAGTATGCAGTCTACAGCAGTGACCTAGCAGTTGACAGCTTGTCACCCTGGAGTCACAAATATATGTCCTACTGGGAAAATTAGCTAAACTATAATAGTTTTCCAATCAAAAAACCAGATTTTTTTTCACATGCTAATGTACTCATATCTAAAACTAAGGACACAATATTGCAAATTTTCTCTCAGCTTGTAATGAGACCTGTGAAAGCATTATTATTTTGTCACCTTTTGGCCCTTGTCAATTTTACTAATATTCATACCTCCTTTTTTTAATAGAATTTAATGGAACTTGACCAGACAAGTAGCACACAGACTGCTGAACACAGATTTCCCAAGTGCATTATACAAAATACCCAATACCAAACCAATAATGCTGATGCTCGATGTACACCCTACAAGTAGGCTGTTCCAGACAGTAGAAGTTGGGCATGTTTGCACCTGCAGAGATGACATTTCTCCCAGGGTCAAACACTCAGGCTATGCTTGGAAATTTATGGTGTCAGCAGGTATGACAACTGTAAACCTTGTCCATGGCCTGGACAGAGAAAAAATTTGCAGATTAAATATACATTTTTTTTTCTGCCTTCCGCTATTCCTTCAATAACTCTCCTTACAAGACATACCCACTCAATTTTAAACATCAAGATTCTTCCAGGTTTCAGAAAAATTAAACCAGTTGAACCAGGGATATGGATCTGTGTTCTGATCTTCCTAGGGGTCTAAGTTCCCTGATACCAGTGAGGTAAAATTTACAGTGATTTAATAAAAGCAATTTTTTACCTGGAACACGAAAGTCTACTTTCAGCATGTACTAGAGCCCTAGCACTGCAGTGGCTATGAGAAGCATGGCTATTCTTTATTTGATTTGAAGATTTCATTTAGCTTTTAAGGAAAAAAAAAACTAGTCCATCCCAGTTCATATCTGCATGTACATTTATAATTTATGCTCTGTTGACAGAAAAAGAACAAGCATATTAAAATTTGATACCTGACCTCCAAATGAAGGAAACATTTCACAGTACAATTTGCATTGTTTAGCTCTCATCATCTTCACATTTAATTATTATTGCTGTCAAATATTGCACCTGTTTCTTGTCCAAGAATTGAGGATCAGCTTTTTGACAGCATATTGAGGAAGTACTGAACCATAAATCCACTTCCTGAATTCATTCTGAACTTACTTTAGCTGCTCATTGAAGATTTAACTCAAAATACTAAGCTTTAATATATGTTCCTAAAAACCTGCCACTCTGCAGGGAAATCTCTGACAGTACTAGTTAAAGAAGTCAGTTATGCAAATAATGGATGTCTGTGGGTTTTTTAATATAATTTTATTTTTAGTAAAAAATAACTTGACTATAGAGTAAGAATATGATATTCAGAGAGTAAGGCATCAAAGTAAAAGCTGAGCAGTGGATCAAATAACTTGAACCCCAAACCACAATTTCAAAAAATTAAATCAGTTGATTTTGTTCTTATGCAAATACTATTTATCTTGCCTGTTGGCAGTTCAGACTTCGTTCCATCTCAGAATGTCTGAGTACTGACATGAGTGAAATTAAGTAGCATAATGAGATATCTCCACCTAACTGCTTGTCTTCTTTGTATAATCCCATTTTTAGCATTTGTATCCAAATGATTCTAAAGAATGTAAGGACAGTAGAATAAAGGACACTGTACAAACAAAATAAATTAGCCTAAACATCTGAACTTAAAATGTATTTGAAGAATGGAAAGCCTGGAAGAAACATATTCTACTTTGAGATATAAATAGTTCAGCTTTGAGTATAGGGTTAATCCTCCATTTAAACATTTACAGAGTCTCATGATATTCTGCCATTGCCACAAACTGCTTGTGCTGAGGGCCTTTCAGGTCTAATCCTCTTGAACACAGATTTATTGCAGCTTTGCCCGATCTTCAGAGTATTGCAATCTCCTTCCTGCCATTACATCCCTGTATTCTGCATTTGAGTATCTTTATTTTTAGGCTTCTGGTGCATGTGCAAGCCATCAGTTACTCTCTCCACCCAGAGAGAGTGCAACCATTAACAGGTCTGGGATTTATTTACTCTATTTATAATAAAATATTTGATTTTTTTCATCAAGACAATTACTATGATTGCATCTGGGTTTAAATTATCTGCTTTAATAAATTCTGTGTTTATCCAGAGCATAATGCCATTAACAGTTTTACGCGGCTGAGCTCTATGAAGAGTGAAAAACATGCTTAAAAGGCAGAATTATGAACTCTATGTAATGAAGGTTGCTGATTCCTGAAGCACTTCTGCAATTACACGTAGATATTTTCAAGTAAACCTAAGGTTCCCAATAAAGTTTAAGCACCTCTAGCTTTAAGAGGGACCAACCATATTGTGTTGGCAGACTGGTGGAGAAGACTGTTGCTTATGTATCTTATGTAAAATATGCAAACTGCAGAAGTTGGTAGTACAGATTCCCTGCCATTATGAATAACTGGTCACTCAAACTCTGAGTATCACAAATGAGTGGCTAGGATGACTCAAATTGTTGTGAAATATGGGTTTAAGTAAAAGTGGGTTTAATGGGTAAAAGTGGGTTTAATGTAAGTTTGTACAACTTCACAAAGTCCTATGGAAAGGTTTACTCTATTACTGCACAGATGAAGCGTACAAATGAAAATTGGATTAGAATCAGTTTAGAATGATTTGCACAGGGACCAGGAAGAAAAAGCACAAGGGTGCAGAAGAGGGTGCATGACTTCATACAGATCCAAGATGGCAATATTCATGCTATACTTGCTATAGTGTGTTTCAATCACTTCACACACACAAATATCTACAGACACAATGTCTGTGTCTACATAAACTTACAAAGATATGTATGTTCCAAATTACCCTCAAATCCAATGAAATACTAATGTTAGATACCTTGTCATTTCTCTGTGGGTGAGATTTGAGCCTTGAGGAGGGAATGGGGGTGTCAGTGCAGGTCCCACTGTGAGTTTTCAGTGTCAGTCCTGCAAGTATAGCAAAGCTCTGAGATGTGTCCCTCGAAGACAGAGGTGCACCCACTGCAGTCCAGAAGAGCTCAAAGGGCATCTCTTAGAACTACGGCTTAGAGGGTCACAAAATGCTTGGCTTTAGTCATTAGTGAGTTTCTATCCTGGCTGCAATCCAAGCTGGTAATTAGTGGAGTTCCTAAAAAGGTCAGTAAGATAGTGCTGTTCCATTCAAGGCTGTCAGAGGGTGACTGATTATCTCTTGTTCCTCTCCTTGGGGAGGCAGCAGAAGTCCCTGATACAGAGCATGCCACCCACACTTAGCCATGCAAGAATTTCTGGCACGGTCGAGGTACACTTCACCACTCAATTCATTGCTCAAAAACCAAAGTCTAGTGGGAGTTCCTGAGATCATAGAGCAGCCTGAGGAGGTAGCAGAGGGAGTGCTACCTCACCTCAGTGGTTTAGAAAAACACTCTGGTTGATATAGGTGAACTAAATTACCATAAAGGCCAATTTATTAATTGGGAACAAAACATTTCCCTATGAAACATTCATTAAAAAGCATTTAACTGTGACTAATGCTAGTATATTTTTATGTGTGATCTTAAGCATTATTAAGGAGGTGTCTGACAAATGAGTGTTTTCTCAGTGCCTGTCAGTAAGGTATAATTGATACATGGCTAATCTAAATGAGGTCCTACTGCAGCTGAAGAGCTTTTTTATGGCAAGTGCATGTTAAGACACATGCGTTTCTATTTAATGCAACAAAATCAGCCTGAAAAAAAGTATAAATGTACCATTTTCATGGTACTTTACACAGTATTCCAGAGCAGTTTCATGGTTCTTATTACAGCCCTTGCTAGATGTTCCTTACACTAGATATGACAGATGGATTTGTAGACTTAGGAAATTTTGAAGCATGTCACAGTAATAAAGCATGTGGCATTTTTTTCCCTTTTAAATTCTGTCAGTTCAGTGACAGCAAGGATTATCACCCCAATACAGCATGTAAGTGTGCTTGACTTTCAGCACATCAAAAGTAAAATCTCAAGATGTGTTCCTCTGGTATTCATTAACATGGAACTGGAACAACAGGACCAAATCCAGATCAAGAAAAGAGGTTATCTGCCTTTATCTGGTATAAATCACTGGAGAGAAAAGGACAGAGACCAATAAAATTAGAAGCCAAGTTTGCCTATTCACAACTTCAAAAGTTTTATAAGCATTTAAGAACCCAACTATCACAAGAGAAAAAAAAAAAAAAAAAGGCAAATGAAGGTGAAAACTCACTTTTGTGAGTCTGAAAACACTGATCTAATTGACTTTCCTAAAGGGAGCTTTGAAATTTGACCCCCATCCTCATGAAATCATTTAACCTTCCTCCCACACAGCCACAGACTCATCAGCAAATATTTTCTCAGATGTTCTTATGATTTATGGTCTAACAAGGGAGAGGAATTGCCTTGCAAAAGGTCTTGGGCTCTGGAGAATACCTTTAGGGGCCAAATAGCAACTCACATGCCCTCTAGAAGAAGTAAGGATCTGAAACATCCAGCCTGCAATCATGGTTACTCTCAGTGTTCATGAAGTAACCACTGTACAATGTTATATTTCACTAGTGTTTGATTGCCTCACACTATTTTAAAAATCAATGTACAATTATCATGGTTAAACTGATCATGAAAACATAAAAATAATGAATAAGTATTCCACAGCATGAATTAAAATGCTCATACCTATCAGACAAAATTAAAACAGCAATAAGTCACAATGAAATGGGAAAAAAAGATATCAGCAGTATGAGTTGTAAATAAAACAATTTTCTTAACAGTTTGAAGATGTCTTAATTAAGAATATTAAAAAGAGATGTTCAAGTAGAAATATCACTCAATGTTCTTCAAAACACTGTACACTTTTACACATAAACTTTTGAGTCAAAATCCTTCTCTACATTATTCAGCATATGGTCCTATGCTTTTTATGCTGTAACCAGTATACTGTGCTGCATAAATTGATCATGCTTTACAAGCTCTATTAAGACTGCATGCCAGGAATCCAAGTGCATACTCTTCTGTATTTAAACAAAAAGAAAACACATTATAGAAAATCTTGCCATCTCAAACAAGTAAAATGTGGTTTCAAGTCTCTTTTTTTTTTCTCCCTCCTCTTACAGGATCACAACAACAGCTGCTTGCATGATGGATCTACGCAGATATCCTCTGGATGAACAAAACTGCACACTAGAAATTGAAAGTTGTAAGTTACTGGAGGGAAAGGGTTGGCCAAATGACAGCTGTAAATTGAACACTCACAGGTTAGGCAAAACAATTGCAAGTTGTTCAAATACTAGGGGCTCAGTGAGCTTGCACACTGAACATACTAAAGGTATTCCTGTAATACACAAGCCAAAATGTGTTTCAGTCACAAAACAGGTTGATCCTAGCTTGTAATATGTCTTTCAAAATCTCTTGTCAAGGAAGGGAGGAGGATATTTTTTGAAGATTAGCTCAGAGGACAGCAATCAAGCACTGTCCATCTTCAGTGCCTAATCACTGCTGAACCTGGATTAATTACTTCACCTCAGCACATTCACCTCTAACATCAAGATTGACATCCATCCCACGTAGTGGTGGCAGGATTGATCAGTTGCTGTTACCAAATCATTTGGAGGTTATAAAAGGAAATAACTTGATCCTTCAGCACCAAGGCTAATGAGAACTTGTCATTGTCTTCCATGAGCATAGGAACACGGAGAGCACTTAAAAATTTTTGTTATTGTCCCTTTATATTTTATGGTGGTGGCTGTTAGAGAAGTGCCTGTGAAAGCTTTTGAAATGAATCTTAATTATGTTGGCCATGTAGCTTCCCTTTCCAGTGTTTCCCATCAAACTACTGATTTCCCCTGTCACTTTCTGCTAGTTCAAAACTTGGTCCAAGTGTCACAATACACCACTTTAAAGGACCTAAGAAACTGCTTGTTAAGATACATGGTTGTCTTCCCATACTTGGGTTTTGCAGTCCCCTGCCTTTTTTTGACACAGAACAGTTTTCTTGCTTGCTGCTGCTTGGCTCATCTCCTGGCTTAAACTTATTAAGGCATTGAATGGATGCTTTTGGAGAATGAGTCAAATCTTGATTTTCAGAATATAGTGCATAACACTTCTTCTCAGTCACTTTTCCACCTGATCAGCAGAGGAAACAGATATCTATACAGTACCACAGCAACCAAAATGGGTGACAATAGTAAAGTTGCCTTCATATTAAACACATACCTAGTTTATTTGTTGGGAGGTAGTTGATTTGAAGTCCCCAGCTCAGCAATGACTGAAGATGATGAAAGTATGTAAGCATTTATCAGCTAGCACATATCAGCCCAAATAATGAAACTAGACTGTCAGTTTACTGTTTTATACCTCTTTTTTTCACAAGCTTTCATATAAATGAAGCTTTGTAGTGATAAATGTGCAGTGAGAATGGATTTAATACTACCACTGAGACTTCATCAAGAATCAAAATTAGCATCAGATGGAATAAGCAATTAAAATGCTAACACAATCAGGGATGAGAGAATACCATGTCACTCATGTGGCCAGTCACACATGCCCAAAAGAAAATTGCTTTTCAGACCTTTTGAACACTTGAAGAAATAATTCATGTCTCCAGAGATACATATGTTGATATGTTAAGACTTGTTGAGCTGATCACCATTTGCAACAGGTCAAAATTAGAGAGTGAATTACTTCTCATGAGTATTTAGGTCAGTTCTACTAACAACTGAATGATTTTCCAAAAGCACAGATGTGCTTATCTGCTACTGGAAACCCACAAATAAATGTGTCAGGGGCACTGGTGTCTTTGACAATTTTCCACCTAAAATATACCTTCTAATACACCACAGTTCTTCTCATCTGCATGTCTAAAATTCTTGAAAATTATTGATCTCATGTCCTGGGGTGCCCTAAACCAGGACATCATATTTGGAAGAGTGGAGTTCTGAAGGGCAAGCTGCCTGCTTCTTTCTTAGGCATTTGAGTACAAGTAAACCAGTTGCCCAGAGTATTCTGCACTCAGTAGTACCCACAAATCCCTTTGAGAGTAATGAGAAGACAGAATGGAAAAGGGTGAATAAAGAGGTGATAACCATGACCATGGCTTCTCTGCTCATTCCATGTGTATTAGGCATGTGGCATTTACTTCCATGACAGAACCACCCTTAAGCTCTCCTTCCAGCTCCTGCATCACCCTTCAGCTATTGAGCTTCTGTTCTGTTTCTATTGTGCCAGTATACAAATGTTCACAGAGCTAGGTTGAAAATGAAACTGTTACTTATGTTTTTTTTGGTTAAAAAAGATCTTTGACAGAGAGGCTTATCCTCTGCTATTTTGGGACAGACGGAATTCAATAAACCCCAGGACAGAACTATTCCTTGAGTAAAAGGTCCAGGGAAGGTGGTTATATAGTCACTAAGCAAGTCTGTGCAATAGCAAGCAGCATTTCTCACCACTAGATAGATACTGTGCAGTATGTGCACTGTCAAACCATTTTCAAAGCACAAAATGGGCTTGTCCATTTTTATGCTGTGCACAGTTATATGGTTTAACCCATGTGACACCAACTTCCAGAGCAGTACTGTTGTACTGTGAGATCTGCAAGATTTTCTTCATTCCTAAACGTTGGCAGGCAGGTGGCTTCTCAGAGAGTCCCAGGGTGCTTCCCCATTTCTATAACAAGCAAGCTGGAGACACATTTTCCCCTCCAAAATCTGAATGTTCCCCAGTGTGTCCACAACAGCTGTGCAGCACTGCCACAGAGCACCAATGCTGAAGCACACACGACCTGGCTCTCTTCTGAGTTCCCATGAGTTATTAAGAGTGATTTACTCCTGCTTCAAAGGAACATATTCCAGAGGAACCAGGAAGTCCCACAGATTAATTTGTCACAGAATAGATGAATAGCGCACCACGTGTGAGCAGAAAGGCAGTGAGTCATTTCACCTCATAGGGATGCAGTGGTAATTAGCCAAAGACAGTTCCTGAACATCTAGTGATAAGTGATAAGAATTGTTCCTTAATAAAACTTAACAGTGAGTAATTTCAGGCATTGCAAATAGCAGCAAAACAGCTGTGTGACACAGGAATTGAAAAGAGCACAAGGAACCAAACGCTGCAGTATTATCAAACCTCTCCAGCAGCACAGCAAAGGCATGGATAATGCATGCCTATATGGAGCCAGCAGATTATTTTCATTAAAAAACTGCATTTACAGCTTTCCTAAAGCTATTTTACAGGACTACAGAAGCTATGTATGCATGGCTGACAACAAGAGAAATGTATACATTTAGGGGTGCATTTTGGCTTCACATGTTCTTTCAAAGACATTTTTCACAGTTTACCCCACCAGTTCACTTTATTCCAAATTCTGCAGTGGAAGATGGGGAGACCATATCAGACATTTTACACCTGTTCCAGTGTCTAATACCATGATGGCCACTGGAAACTTCTGTGTACAGAATCAAGGGATTTTATAACTGGAACTGCTTCATCAGCAGAGCTGGGATCTGTAACAATCCATTTCTCGCAGATTAACATATACTGGGAAAGAGGAGACTTCATACTTGGCTGGAGGTTACACAGACTGCTTGGCACTCTCACATGAGCTCTGATAAATGTCAGCTTGGCAATTTAAGATGTTAAATCCCCCAGCTGTTAGTTCTGCTGTATCAGGTAGCCTTTGGCAAGGGCTACAACTGCTGTGGCAGTTCAGAACCCAGTGCCTTGGCACAAGCCCACTGTTCCTGGCAACAGCCACGACAGGCTCTGGACTGGCATGGGTGCAGACACACAGCTGCATAAAAGAGCAAGCAGAAGGAGGAGGCAAGCAACCAGGGATAGCAGCATCAAAATGCTACAATTCTATCACGCAGAGATTGTCTGCCAGAGACTTCTGACTGTGTACAGCTGCCCCACTCTAGCATCCTTCTTCACAAGTGCTAACCTCACTGCACTACCTAGAGGGTAAGGCAGAATACTGTTATTATTTTAATACTCTTTGTCCCTCTGAGGCTGCCAGTATCTTGCACCTGGCTTTCACTCCTCAGAAAAAAATATGTGCTGACAGCATCACTCTCACAATAAATTAAATCCCCATTTGGGGTTTTACTTGCAGCACCTCACAAACTCCAGTGAAATGTGTTTCATTGTCACAGGAGAGGAAGGGCCCAGCTGTGCTCCAGTTTGGCAAAGTTATTTACTTACTGGCAAGCTACTATGTGTTTTACAGCAGGTCTGAGCTGATTATCGAAACTGTCCCTTTGGACTCAAAAAATCTGTCTCTATGACAACAGTTAATGCTGCAGCATGATTCAGGGATCAACACTGCAACACTGAACTGCATTCGCCTTGTCAGCAGCACCCTTAGAAACCACTTGAATGGGTGAACTGAACAAACCCACAGAAACCTGAACAGAGATACTTGGGGCAAAGAGGAAGATTTATTCAGTTGGCTAAAGTGTAAAAAATGGCAATTCTGTTTTGATTCCACTGTTTTTATGGCTGTCCCTTCTTCATATAGAAATAGATATAACACTAAATATATATAATGCTTCAACCAACTTAGAGTGATATTATAGTAAATCAATAAAGTGCTCCACTTGAACCTCTACACAGTTTCTTGCCAAAAAAAAACAACAACTGAGTTCTTACCTAAACATTCATTATCACCTTTGTTGGCACAGAGCCGTCTGACGGAATGAGACTTGAACAGATTTATCACAGCTCTCAGCTTGAGACAAGATCGCATTGATCCAGGGTATGACTGCATTTGAACTACCAAGGATGTCAGACCTATACCTCAAACAAATAGGGATATTTTTCTAGAGATGAAAAACCTGTCTTAAATCCAAATTTTCCCATACAGCTTTTCCTTTGCTTGTCTGCAGGCACCAGATAGCTAGTAATTTATTCATGCCTGGCAATAAAAATGCACAAATGAATATTGCTGTTCTCATACCTGAGGCAGCAAGAGTTTTGAGCTGGATCCACTTATATATTTTCCCTGAAGTATCCAAGACCACTAAAAGGGCATCTGGTCTCATCATGCTTCTCACCAAGCATATCAAATTGATTCCACAGAAAGCATAATTTCTCCTTTCTCAAAGGAGGCTGCTGCTCAGAGTATTCTAAAAGCCAGTTGCAAGGCCCCTTCCCAATTAAAAGAAAAGAAGTCTGGAACGATGATGAACCCAATGCCTTTTTTAAGAGCTTCTATTTCTGATGTTCCTAAAGAGAGCAGCCCCCCAATACCAGTTGCTTGGGTTTTGCCACATATGTAAATGAAGAGCTTCTCTCACTCACTCTCCTGCCAGACTGCCCCTGCTCTCTCATGAGACCTGTCAGCCATAAACCTGTTCTCTGGAGTGCGTTGCATTCCATGGGTCCTATGAACCCTGGGTAAAAAACCCCTTATTTTCTCCTCTTTGACTTTTCTCAGGTTGTTACCATATAGCCCTGCGAATAAAAACTCTCTTCTGGTTCTGGACAATTCCTTTAAGTGTTCTAAAATACATACTCAGCTTTAAATTTCTTCCAAACTTGGTGAACTAAGAAGAGAGAGAGAGAGAGGTTCCAAAACTCAGATCATTCAAACAGTGCATCTTTCTGAGATGCGATGCAATGCAATGCAAACTATCTGAATGAAAAAGCCAGAAGGGTTCCTGCCTGCCCGTCTTCACTTAATGTGCCAGCTAAAAGTGATGGGATGTTCTTAGCATATCATCCTATTCATGCTTTCCCAGCTCACCAGTGTGCAGGTGGGTCTGCATCCATGCCTGCTGTACTCCCATTGCTGCCTGAGGCACATGCACAAAGCACCTTATTTCACAAAGACTCTGCCCCTGGATCAAATGCTCTATTCAAGCTCCCACAAAGCCTAACAAAAGAATAGGCAGCAGCAGAACACACAGAAGCACACTTTATCACAGCATACTCAAAAACATAAAACAAGCAAGACAGTACTATACAAAACACTCCAGCAAGAGCAGGAATGGAGATCAGCACAAAAGGCTGCCAAAGTTATCCCATATACTGCCCACTGGGATAGCAAAATGATTGCTCTCTGAGCAACATATTTTGCAATTTGAAACTCACTTCATAATTTCTTAAGGCATTTAAATAATAGACCCTAGGTGACTCCATATACCCTATGCAGAATACACACACTGAGCTTGTCATTCAAATACACTCTGAGAAGAATTACCCGTGGAGACTCTGCACGCACACAACAATCTGTGGATCCACATTAACTGCTGACATGCCATCCTTCTGAGCTGCAGAGAGCATGCTGGCAGCAAAACAAGAGAGGTTTTAAAGTTACAGCATGAGCATCCACAGCAGCTGGTTTAAACATCACAGGAACTGAAAGACTAGCACAGAGCTGTGAAGCTGAGCAAGTTGTTTTTTAGATATGTTGAGAGGCAGATTCACAAATAGCTTGTGGATATTGAAACTGAGAAATTAGCCAAGAAGACTGCATGTTTCCTCTCTTTTTTTTTTTCTCTTTTTTTTTTTTTCCACATCAAAAGTTAAAATGTATTTTTGGGTCAGTTTATGTCATTCCTTACCCACTCATCTTTTAAGTCAGCCACTGAGCTAAAATAATTCGTTCTTCACAGCACACTAGTGTTAAGCCACAGTGACTGCTCTGTTTCTACACTTTGGAAAGATTTCTTTTCCCAGAGGACTACAAATCAGTTATGTTACTTTCACAATGTATTTTCACACTGAACACAAATTTACAAGTTACTCAGATGTAGATAGTTTAGTCTATATGACTTTCCCATTTTATTTTCAAAAAGATAGATATCTTGTCTTTGTATGGATGCATAGATTTTAATAGCAAGTATTCAACATTCAACAATCCAGAACATGAACATGTGAAATTACCAAACAGAGGAATGTAGAGTTATTTTTACCAACTGCTCTCCTTGTTTAGTGTCGTCTCAGTAATCTCAGAGGTACCAATATGTGACCCAGAGTGTCCCTGGGTCACCACAGAGGACAGGACAGCTGGAGCTGAGTCACTTCCCAGCACAGCCTCATCAAGTCAGTCTTCAGCCTCTGAGACCCCTCAGGCCAGGGCAACAGCAAAAGCAAAGGCTTAGCTTGCGTTAAAAAAAATTTAAGGATTCATTTAGAGGAGGGGCTGACTTCTCCAGAAGTAGCTGTGCTCTTAGATGAGTCTGTATTCCCACAGTCAGACATTAAGGAAAAATAATCTCTACACCTGGTCATATAACAACCTTAGAAGAGTGGCATACTAAGATTTGAGACAATACAGTTGTCCTAGAATGTTACAGCCATAAGTATTGTTTAGATATTTTGTTGTCCTCTGCCAAGGTGTGAATTGCTCTAAAAGCAAAAAAACCCAGAACAAACTGGTAGATCCTCGTACTCATGGATTTGCTTCAGTTTGTGAAAATGAAGTCTTGCCCCCAATGCATCTGTATTTACAGATATTAAAAATCTTCTGAAATTATCTACTCAGTGCCTGTCCATTCTCTGTCCTGATCTATATGTATGGCTTCCTGACACTGCAGTAATACAAATATCAAAACACAATGCCTCAAATCTCAGTGTGGGAAGATGGCTTATCTGACCTGGGACAATATTTAATATGAAGTAGTTTTATTAAGTGACCAGTACACTCACATGCAAGTCCTCTGGCCCTTAGGAAACTTCTGTGCAGAACAGAGAACAAAACTGAGCCCTTGAGATAAATCTGTTAATGCTTCCTCCATTAGCTTTCTGCTACCACTTCTAATAGCTTTACTTATTAATTCACTTCCCTCATAAATTTATAGCAACAAGCTATAAGGCTGTACAAAGAGGCATAGGTTGTTTTGGGGAAACCACAGTGTGTGGAAAACTTCAAGAAGAAAACATTGAGCGTTTCAGTTTTGTTTGAGGACATCATTCATACTGCATACATTTAATGAGGACATCATACATTTAATGAGGACATCATACATTTTTTCATTTAATTTCCTATATTTTCTGGTGATTGGCAGCCCTCAATTCATCAGGCTTCCATGGAAACAACAGCACCAAGTTTCTCAGACTTCTAGCTCAGATCTCCCTAGCCTGAAGGAAACATCTGTGCAGAGAGGTGCACATTTTTCTCCCTCAATCTTTCAAATACCTGTTACCATTGGAGTGCAAGCCTGGGTTTTAAAAGGGACAATTGTATATGAGTATGTAGATGGAAACTGAATTAGAAAATGACTCATTTCACACGAGGCATTGGACCCCAGGATCAGGGCTACATAACTATAGTGCTGATGCCCATGGAAATGGACAGGTTTCATGATAACTCTAATTACAGATCTGAGCTGTAATCTGTCTGATTGAAGCAGCACCTAAAGATCACTAGATTGCTACCCAGTATTGCTAGCTCTTCCTGCAGCTTCCTGGTGAGGTGCAATTTTGGCTAATACTCTCAGTGACTCAGCTCAGAATATGTGGCCAATCTTCTGAGTAATCTATTTCCATTCTTACTCATTTATATTCTGTAAGGCACAATTACAGGCTGGTTAAGGAATGGATTTGGAGCAGTCCTTAGGAGAAGGACTTGGGGGGCTTTGGTTGATGGGAAGCTCAATATGACCCAGCTATGTGCACTCCCAGCCCAGGAAGCCAACGACTTCCTAGGCTGCACCAAAAGCTGCATGGCCAGCAGGTCGAGGGATGTGGTTCTCTAGTCTGCTCTTGTGAGTGTCTGCTCTCTAGTGCTGTGTCCAGCCCTGGGGTCCTCAGCAGAAGAAGGACATGGACCTGCTGGAGTGAGTTCAGAGGGGGGCCTCCGAGAGGGACAGAGAGCCTCTCCTATGAAGACACACTGAGAGAGTTGGAGCCTGAAGATGAAGAGACCAGGAAGACCTTAGAGCACCGTCCAGTACCTAAAGGGTGCCAGCAAAAGAGCTGGAGAGGGATTTTTGTACAAGGGTGTGTAATGACAAGACAAGGGGTAGTGGCTTCAAATTGAATGACAGTAGGTTTAGATTAGAAATTGGGAACAAATTCTTTACTGTGAGGATGGTGAGGAACTGTTACAGGTGGTCCAGAGAAGTTATGGATGCCCCATCCTTGGAAGTGTTCAAGACCAGGCTGGATGGAGCTTTGAGCAACCTGGTCTAGTGAAACGTGTCCCTGCCCATGATAGGAGGATTAGAGCTTTAATTTCCTTCCAACTCAAACCTTTCTATGCTTCTATGATTCTGTGATTCTGTGAACTCTAAATTACCTATGGAGAGTTCTTCCTGAGGAAAAAAAAAAACACTGTTATTTAAACCTTTATCATTTTTAATCCAATCCACACAGACCATGATTGTCTTATTTTTATTCACATTTAGGGTGAATTCAAATATTTCACACACTTACTGTGGCCAGGTATATGTACCAACAAGATTAGGCAGACAGGAAACAATTCAGCATCTTTTGATGCTGATCTTGGATCTTCTTGGATCTACTCCCTCCATGGAGCACCTGCCCCTCCATTACACCTTACATTAGTCCACTAATGAGTGTGTGCTGCATGTCTGCCTCCCTCCACACAAAACTGCAGATACTAAGCAGAGATTGTACATTAACCACCCAAAAAGCCTGTTCTTTGACTTTAGCCCGTGCTTTTAGCCACAGAAACCCCCTACTCAATTCTTTAGTAGGAAAAAAGTGACAGCTTAAGGAAAAATGGCAATCATAGCAGTACCTCAGGCAACTTGATGTCTGAGGAGGCATTCATCTCCTTGGTGCAGGATTCCTCTCTGAACTCAGCTGGATTTTGACCGAGGGAACATGGTATTTTTCAGGCAAGAAATTTTTTCTCAGCACAGTATATGAGTTCAGTAATGTGTAATTATTTTGGCAAAATATGCACACAGAAAATGTGGAGTACATTTACAATACATGTGCATTGCCAAATTCCACTCGATTATTCTTAGTTTTGTCCGAATGGAAAGTTTAATGCAGCTCAGCTTAGCTTTAAACGTTTCTACAATTGTTCATTAATTGAAAATTCAGCTACTTACACAGTCAGAATAGTGAGTGAGACCATGCTGGCAGTGGACAGCCACTCACTCACTCCTCTCTTCCCCCATGAGGCAGGAGAATCAGAAAAGAAAGGGCAGACCAGCATGAAAGCTTCATTCTCATTATTTATATTAAAAAAACTTGTACAGTGGACCTGTACTTAGTTCCACATTTACCTCTCTGAAAAACTTCATGTACCTGCATTAAATAATTAAAATTTTTAAAGGATTTTCACTGTCTCAGATGGGAACACAATATTGCACAGAAATATGCGTACCTGTATAAGCCATGCTGGCACAAGTTAGAAACCTACAATGTCCTGATTCATCTCCAGTCTGAGTCCTGTGGAAAGCAGAGACCCTACTGCCTTAAAGAAGAGCAGGTTTTGGCCTGACATGCTGGAGAGCCAACCAGATGGACCTGGATTTAAAATGCCTTTTGCACCAAATACAACAGCTGTATCTAAAGTTGGGCGAGTCTGCCTGGCAACAAAATGAGAGCACTTAGAAGTGGATCTTAATTAGTCAAATGAAGTAAGTGCTCAAGGGCAAGATGTGTTTACAATACAAGCAGACAAAACTGTGTACCATGCAATATTGACTGAACTATATTAATTGAATGCTAAACAGCTGAACCTCTGCTGCTAATGTTTACATAATGTGCTTATAAATTATGTTGTTCCCTTTTTAACTTTGTAAAGCAACTCAAGTCAGGAAAACAACTTCTAGATTATGGCTCAGACTGTGAGAGTCATCTATAGTACAGCAACTCAAATGGGAAAAAAAAGAGGAAGGAAGAAACTGGTGGGGTTGAAAAAAGATTTGCATTGGACTTGCAAATTCTACATAAAATGTGCTCCTGACAGCACTGCAAGCAAGTTACCTTAGTCAAGTTCATGTGAAGGTGTGGAAGTCCTTTGAGTTAGCAAACAAGGTGAAGGATTGCCCAAGGCTTTCAGGAGAGGGCAGGTCCCTCTCAACATGTTGAGGTCTTTCATCCTGAGTCTAGCACTCCCTGCCTGTGCTGCCAGGACTAGAGTAGAAACAATGTGTGGTCTGCATCTTGCTGCTCCTGGAAATGGATATTTTCTTCCTCCTCATCAAACCAGAGGGAAATAAAGGCTGGAAGAAAAAGAGGAGGGTAAAAAGCAAGCAGACCTCTCCAGAAGAGGTCAGGAGCTTTGGTTCACCTTTCTGCCAGTTGAGATGCAGCCAGTAACCAGTAGTGTTCATTCAAAAGAAGAATTAAAAAGGGACAAGCAGAAAGATCAAAACAGATTCAGGACAAAGGCATCTCAGAATGAAAGGAAGAGAATATGGCTGAGATTTCTGACACTTGCTACTGGAAAGAAACAAATCGTCTCCTTCCAGCTCCAAGCTCTCAAGGACAGTGTGGTACCACCAGCAAGTGAAATGGCATGCAAGGCAAGGAGACTGTTTGGATTAACCTCCTCATGCATAGCTGCTGCCCTAATCACTGTTGACTAGTCTTTAGACCAGAACATGACAGTGTGATTTCAGAACTTTGGTGGTTTCAATCCCACAAGAGAAGAGGATCCAGGCAAACGAGTGAGAAATGTGGAAGCGATTGTATAAAATGTTCCTCAGTATATGTAACTACCAAAGTAAAGTGCCATCTTAAGACTTCATGCTTCAGAGCCACTCAAACTAACTTACAAGATGAGAAACTTGCTAAATGTCTGTAGAAACTGATGTACGATGTGTGTATCAGGGATGACCTGTTGACAGCAGTTGTGCACCTTGTACATATTAATGTACAATTACACTTATTTCTGGGCTGCACAAGGACACCAGTCATGAACGCATACTGCTCGCCTGCTTTCTAAAAAAATTTTAATAAACAATATATTGTTGCTGGAAATTTTTAGACAGTAGGTCATCTAAATGATTCAAGTCCAAATTTGAATCACTGGCACTCCTCACTAAACATTTGCATATAAGGAACTTCAGAGTTTTCAATGACATCTTAGCCTTTAAGCTACTATGGGCAGGCTGCTTGTTACTACACAAAATGTGTGACGGCACGAGCAAGACTTTTTAATCACAATTTGATTTGCAGGAATTACACAGAGATGTGTAGAGTTAGAGGCATCAGGCTAAAAGTCATCATTGAAGTGATGAAAGTGTTGTAAAGGTGAAAAAAATGAGATGGGTAAATCAGGCTGCATTGGAACATGTCAGACCCCTAACTGTTGTACTGTCTCAGATCAAATGTCTGCCTTGCCCATCATCTTGTCTCTGAGAGTGGCCAGCAGAACATATCAATGAAGCTGGAACAGAGCCTAGGACACACGTGCTGATATTTCCTCCACTTACCTCCAGTAAGTGTTCTGCACTTTGCTACCTCCAGTCAGAAATAGTGTCATATTTAACATCCTGGATAGATGTGTTCTGTGATTCTATGGCAGCTTTAGAACAAGCATAAACTCAGGACACTCATGTCAATGAGTGATTTCTGCATTTTATCTGTATGCTGAATTTCCCTTTATTTCTTTCAAACTTGCCACTAGGCAGATGATTTGTTGCTTTCTTGGTCTGAAAGTCTGATGGTCTATAAATAATCAAATGCTCTTCATGCTCACCATGCTAACTTAGGATCTTACAGACTTTTTTTTATCAGCCACTTTACCTCCAGGCTAAAGAATTGTAACTCAGACAGGTCCTTTCTTCACTGGAATCAAGTGTGTCCTTCATTCTACCCAATTTAGGATTGCTATTTTGGGCAAAGAAAGGCAAGTACATGAAATAGCACTGAATTAATTGGAATGTATATGGAAATGCAAACAAAGAATTTTGCATTTGCTTCCCTTTTCTAATAATTCCTTAGTTTGTTTATTTGGGGTTTTTTTTAATATCTAATGACAATTAAATTCTTACAGGTGAACAGGACACAAAAGTACCAGCATGCTTTACAGGAGGTACTCTTGCCCATGAAAGCCATACTAGCTAAAACATACTGATGTGTGTCTGATTGTTCATTGCACTATATTTATTTTAGCCTTTAAGTTCCTTTGCTTATCACTGTTCCTATGCCATATCACTGGCATAATCCAGTAAAAGGAGCCAAATTAACTGGCAAGGCCTTTTCAATACAAGTTTGATTGCTTATCCAGAATCCTTCATTTCCCTCTGTTGAGACACAGTGATACAGAAGAGTCCTGCTGTGCTAGCCATTAGACAGATATTAAGCAAAACCAAACAATTTCTCTCCCACAGGACTTTCAAGTTTGTATCAAGTCTCACTGGCAAAAAATGATAACAAGTAAAACTGAACCAATATTAAGGGTTTTTGCAAATTAAGGCAAGGTTATAATTCACTCTTTGAACTAGATTAGGATCTTGCAAGAGTGACTTTATGCTGTAATGATATATATTTTCCTCTTCTAATGGATAGGAGGTTGTGTCTCCAACTGGGATGGAACAGATTGCCCCATTTATTGCCCCAACATTTATTTTTATTTGAGAAATCCTCTTAAATAAGTTAATGTTTAGTACTCCAGCAGTCCAACCAAGATTTCATTTGGGACAGTGCTGCTAAGGCTAACTCACATCCCCAGGGAAAACAAAAAGTATTTCTCAGTGAAAAAAAAAAAAGTACCTTAGATGCAAGGATACACGTGGCAGGAAGCCTTTTCAAGCAATTCTATCACCTTAATGTTGACTAATTACACTGATTTCCAAAACATATCTTCAGATGTGTGGTGCCCCATTCACATGTCAGGTTTAAGTTTAGACTGTACGATACATTTACCCCTCTATGGACAGCCTCGGGGTAGGAAGAAATGCATTATCTTCCTGTTTGAATACAATTTATAAGAATAATAACAAGAAAAATATAATATATATAGTGTAAAATAGAACAGCCTGCTGACACCTCCAGAAACTGTTAAACTTGGCTATATCACAATGTCAGCAACTTTTCCAAAATATTTTTTACTGTGAGCAGGGAGATTTATACATAACCTATTTCTTGCCATGTGTGTATAAAGTTGCTTTTTATATCTGTGGTACTTCTGACCAAGCATTCTCACTTGAATTCTCAGCTGCTGAGAGTAAGTTAAAAATTTTTTTTTAAAAGTGCTGTATTGTCATTTCTAGACAATATTTTCTAGGAAGCAGAAGCTTTATATCTCAAGATGGGGAATTAAATATGGTTTTTAGTGGGTTTGAAGGCACTAGGAAAAGAATCTAGGAAGCAAAAAAAAAAAAAAAAAAAAAAAAGGCTTAAATAGAAAATATATTTTTTAAAGAGACAAAATTAAAAAACCCCATAAAAAAAAAAAAAAAAAAAAAATTTGCGGTCACTTTTTATTTCGGTGAATAAAACCAGACGCAGAATTCCTGGGAAAACTGCTTGATTAAGCGAGCTAGACTGCTAAGGATGCTAAGGATCCCCTGCACATTCCTCGCTCATCCCCCGCGCCTTCTCACGCATTCCTCGCTCATTCCCCGCGCATTCCCTGTGCGCATTCTCCGTGCATCCCCTGTGCGTTCCTGCGCATTCCCTGCTCTTCCCCGCGCATTCCCCGTACACTCCCCGCACACTCCCCGCACATTCCCCGCACACTCCCCGCACATTC